>VYYJ01000105.1:0-108436 GCA_021029165.1 Cyphoderus albinus | reverse complement strand
ATCTCGCAATCACTTGGATGGAGGCAGAGCAGAAGCAAGAGCTTCTGGATCACCGATTGTCAGGAGATCTCGCAATCACTTGGATGGAGGCAGAGCAGAAGCAACAGCTTCTGGATCACCAATTGTCAGGAGAGCTCGCAATAACTTGGATCTATTCGGATTGGATAGAGGCAGAGCAGAAGCAGCATCGTCTGGCATACCCCTTCGCCAAAGATCTGTACGACAATTATTAGATATGTCCGAATTGTATAGAGGAGAACCAGCGGAACTCCCACGAAGGGGACCTCCTTCTGTTGACCGGGAGGTAGAGTTTGTGTTTCGAAATATGGTGGAAGAAGAATCACAGTCTAGTAGCCCGGAGATGAGTTCTCCTCGGACAGGAAGTTATCACTCTAGCGATGCTCAGTTTCCTAGTACTAGTGCTAGGTGCAGACCCCAGACTAATAACACTAATAACAATAACAATAACAGTGGTAGTGGATCGAGCACTAGCCACAAAGAGTTCTCACGCTTTACTATATCAGCCTCATCTAGGAAACATCACAGAAATTCCAACAGGTAAGCTTTGTATAAAGCTTTCATTAAATTTGTTGCCTTCTATTCTAGAATATCATGACATACCTAAATGCAATCAGAATTGGGCATCAACAATCAAGGTCTCAAGTGTAGAAGTAAAATGAAACCCATTTCCTTTCAGATTTAGTTTAAAAGTTACGTCGTTAAATCAGTTTACCAATACTGCCTTATTTTGCAATCGTTATTATTGAAAACTAATTTTGTTGTTGTGTATTTTGTTTTTGTCAATAAATAAGTACTCATTTTATTGGATTATATAAAATATTAAAGCATAGTTGTTATTTAAATCGTTCTTTATTGCAAAATGTAATATTCAGTTTTATAAACAAACATATGATAAACTCTGAAGCAATAATTAATATTATAGATATTATAAATTATAATACACATCTTTGACTTTATTTTAAAGCTGAATAACAACGAAAAAGGGCTTTGTCGCATTGTGGCAATCATTTTTGTAGCTTCAGTTACTTCATGCGTAACACATTATGTAGATAATTATTTATCGTATAGCTCGTTCTAGTTGAACTTATTGTATTTTTGCACTTAAAAATTTCAAGTCAAAATTTTCGACCATCGATAAACGTGAAATATTCCTAGACAGTATCATTTACCAAAGAATATGTAGGTTAGATATGTGTATGTACATGATTAATTCGCAAAAAAAAATGGAAATGCTTAACTGCAATCAGACGAAACTAGGTACAAAAATGTTGCATCGACGACAGGGTATACTAATATTTATAATGTTGAAAGTAAAGATAAAGATAGCTGAACATTAATTAGATTTCAAAATAAAATTAGAAAATCATAATAAAGTACCATCATTATTGCCGCGAATATTACGACAGAGAAAGAAACAGTCTACATTTAAGTAATTTACATGGACTAGTTAGTTACAACCCGTCACCATTCGAATAATTGAAGTACATACATAACTAAATCTACAATTCTACATCAATGGTTTTATCTGTTCACTCACAGAAGTACTGAAAAAGGGCAGTTATAAATAATCATAGAACATTCATTCGAAGAGAATAATGCTTTGTCGCTTAAACCCCATTGAACCGTACAAATGTTTTAACTTTTCTCATCAATTAAAAATGGCAACAATTTAGGCGGGATACCTAACAAAATATAAATGTTAAAGCTTAATTAAATCCATAAATGGGAATCACATAGCCTATTTCGATTTGTCACTACGACTGGGCGTACTTGGATGATTATATTTATGGTGAAGTTGTCGCAGAAGGTGGCATGTTTGATGGAGAATTTCCTCCTCCAATTGGTGCATTAAGGTATGCCTGCGTCTCTTTGTACAGGAACCAAATATTTCCAGTCCACAGAACAAAATTAATGTATCCAAACAACTAAGAAGAGGCAAGTTCAGAGTTCAGATATGTTCAAACCAACTTAATATGTATTTGGAAGCTGCGATTTCGAATTCACTTACCACACTAATGACCAACTTGGAAACCGAGTTATAGTAAAAGTCTTTACAGGTGTACGACCTTTCACAAGTTGAACCCAGCCAGCTTTGTGCATTCATAGCAGACGACACATTTGATACTCCATGTGCCCAAGCGCTTGACCCAGCTAACCAAAAGACGGCGAGGATGATCGTTATGAAAAAGTCCTAAAGCATAAAACCGAAAAGTTAACTAGGTAATGCCTAGACACTGAATATTTCTCTTTTGTCCATTAAATTACAGCAAGCAGAAATCTTTTGTTGTCCATGTACAGCTTATCCGACACCAGGTGGACTACAATCATGCCAGTAGCGTACAGGAACGTTATAACTCCGGTGAAGACGAAGAAGACGGATTCACTCTGCAAAATAAATAACCGGGTTATTTTCAACGATTTTTATTTAGCGACAAAGTGTATGCAAGCAATTAGGTATTCAAAAAAATTGTACTTGAGAGTTTCCAATAGGGCTAATTTGAGGAGCAGGACACGTTGTTGGTATATTCTTGAATGTGAATTCGCCTTGATCCAAACTGGCATTTTTATTACAGAAAGCGACATTTAATTAATGCTCTCAAAATCATTAAGTATTACTGGTAAATTGTAGAACAGAATGGTAAAATTACTTGAACGGATATTTCGCATAGGCATAAGCAATTGCTGGAGCAATTTCCTTCTCACCACTCGCAGGGATGCATACCAAACCAAACCCATATTTTCCAGAATAGTCCACCGTAATGGCAAACGCACAAATTGCGAAGAGCTAGAAAAAATTCGAATATTTGTGTGAAAACAAAAACCTGTAAAACGATGTTATCCTATTTTTGCGCATTTCACATACATAAAGAATTCTTTAAATGAAATAGATTACCCATTGTAGGAGCTTAATAAAGCCACGAGGTTCTTTAAAGGGCTGCACGTTTATTTCCTGTAATATAATGTAGAAAATCAATCAATGTGTGTGATACATTGTCACATGTGACCAATTAAACTGACACAATACGACATAATATGAAATTCAACAGGTTGCTTGCTGGAAGACATTTCACTTCGTTTGCAGCAAAAATAAGATAGCTTTGTACTTGCATAAACACTGCACCACAGTACATACTACACACATAAAAAGCTCACAAAGATACACCTTGACAGATATTTTTACATGTATCAATCAAAATTAGCACAATATTTTTTATGAAAAGAAAATGTTCACTTACAATCATTTTTGCCAGACGACTTTGACAAATATGCGGGCATACAAAAACACTTAGCTGCTATTTGAGAGATTTGTAAATCCTTTAAGAATTTTATTTTTACATGTGTAACTTTCAACTCTGAAAAATCCCAATGAAGGCTAAACAATTTTATTACTAATGTTAAGGCTAAGGTTAAGACTAAACTGATTACAAATACTTTGACAAATACTGATTGATCCACCCACTTTGCTCCTGATTTCACTCACAACATTAAGTTTAATCTCTTGTAGTTTGTAATAATATTTCGGAAGAAATCACAAAATTACAAAAAAGGTGAATACTATCTGAGGTACAATGTACGTAAATATATATTCAATTCAGCTCAACGCCCAGCTAAATACAGATAAACGAGATCACGGTCACTGTGATTGTCATTAATAAATATTTGACTAAATTTAATTTAATATTAGCTTTAACGATATGAATGGGGTGATGAATGAACCTGAGTGAAGTAAAGCATGCTTTTCGTTGGCGGTGATGAATGTCATAAAATAAGGATTGTTTGTATAAGTCAGGAGAACACTTGCGTCGCGTGTGCTGGAAAGTGACTGCTGCTGGTTCTTTCTCTCTATTTTCTACAAAACTCTAAAATCCGACTGACTTCACTCTTCTGACTCTAACAACTCTCTTCATGAATTATATGAATGAGAGAGAGTGGGTTTTAAGAAGAAGCGTGCATTGCATTAGCCACAGGAATAGGAATATTTTTTATTATCCACAGATTTTCCCCTGCAAAGAAGGCACATCTGGTTAGCATTTGGTATATTAGTTGTCCCATAATAATTGAAGTAAATGCAGAAGGGTTGTTGCAGCCATAATACAGGTCTGTTTATATTTTCTTTTAGTGCTCAGTTTCAGTGTAGTTTAGAGAGCAGTCATAGTCATATCATAAAAATCATAAAGAGAGGCGAGCAGAAGAGAGCTATTAATTTACTACTAATGCTGAAGTAACGCTTCGTGTCATTCCGGTTTAACATAACGTACAATGCAGAGACGTAAACCCGTAAACCATACATGTTCATGATTTTGCGCTCCTGACACGCTTAACAATGACGAGCAAAAATAACGCTATGATAGAAATCAGATTTTTCCTCTTTGAACTCGCACGCCTTTTGTAATTATTATTTTAAGTCTGATTAGATTAGATGGTTGACTGAGATAATGACGTCACATGAGTTCGGTTTCGAATGTGTTGTCCCCGTGCACTACATAGATAGGATTTAAAATGCCTCAACAAATTGTTTGGTTGAAGTTGAAGTTTAAAGATAAAAGTTGTCCACTTAGTTTGTTTATAGCTTTGAAAACATAGAGACTCGCAGGTTATTTTATGACAATTGCTAAACCCCCTCGCAATGTAGCTACTTAAAATATTGTGAGCACCCACATTTCACTTTGTGCATCCTTTTAATTCTAAACTCAATATTTGTTACGGCTTTGTCACTGCAATGAGAGTATTGTTTTATCTAACGATATACAATATTTTATAGTGCTGTAATTGGAAAAAGCTACGCTAATGGTGTGAATAAGCCGTGTCCACACAAGTCATATAAGAGCATTACCCACTAAATATCCAACGCATTGCAAATCTTTGTGAAAATAGCATGTGCGAACAATAAAAACAAATATGAATGCCCATAAAATCTGCTGTCCCATTTGTTTTATCATAAGCATGAAATGAACGTTTTTATTCAACGGAACGCTGAGAAAAACTCTCACGCATGACGACCATACTACTAGGAATGGTCCCTTAGGACTATCATGCAGGGCTAAAGTGTTTATTTATGTTAGCAAAGTCGTAGGATTGAACGGGATATTTTCCACTGCGGACCACGGCGGCATCATATATGTAATAATCATAAAAGGATGGGAGTGTCGCGAGAGTAACAATCTGGCCTCTGAGTAACGTCGTTTGCATTTCATGACGAACTCGTTAAAAATGCTTTGTCCCAAGCCTCTGCACAGTTAATCTGTCAAGCGAAACGTTATTAATTCTAAGGATGAGTTGAAGATGACATCTAGCCTTTTGAAATCGTATTTCCTTTCCTTGATTAAAAGCCGCGCTTTCTGAGTCAACAATTGAGCTTAATTTACGCTAATTGCTTCCTTCAACTTACCATGAAGAATAATTTGATTAAGTCATTAAAACTCTAAATCATAACAGTTTGACGTAATTAATCTGTAGACGTTTGCTACTTGGTACTTGATAGCAATTATGAATGTGCTTAATTTACGAAATCATTATGGCAGTATTATGGAACTATTGCGACTTTCGCACTATTGACGTCGATGCCTGGCTCTGTAAATCTTAAATGAAACAGTATCATATGCCATTTTAAGCAGGGATCTCCATCATTTTAACAAGTTCTAAATTTTTTTATCAATTTGAGACAAATTTTTTGCACCACTTTCGAAATTGGCAGTGATGTTTTTTTAAAAACCTGTTCAGTTTAATAGTTATTACTACAGTTACATGGACACTCATTCATAACAAAACTCATCAATTGGTTTTACGAGTCTTTGTTATTTCCTACAATTAAAGCAACAAAACATCCAGCTCCCCCAGAAGAACGAAATGTGGTAGACATGTCTTCTAAAAGACGGAAATGCGGTGTACATCGTACTTTTCTATTGGATTTCTGTGGTTTCCTTTCATAAATGTAATGTTGTATCTGCTTATTCTGTTCCACAGAATACATTCCACACCAATTACTAGTAGTAATTTACTACAACATTACCATATCATAAAGCATCGCCTATCAGGCAACTAAAGTGTTAAGTATTTGATTGGAATTTTTAAAGCATGAATAATTATTTTGTAATTACATAAAGTACTATAGTAGCATTTTAACATTGACATAATTCACAATCTTTTTATTGGTTGTTTCAGTTTGTTTTTGATAATGTAGATATGTCAAATGATACATTGCTAGTTACAATCATAATGCATAAAAGGAAAGGATTGAAATGGAAACAACATATTACGCTACAATTATTGTATCTATGTATTCAATTATTTGGTTCCATCATTTTGTCAATTGTAAACAACAGGGGGTGGTCGTTTTTATGGGGAACTGGTAAATTCCCACTCATACTCAGTTTTCTTACCTCTCCCTTTTACCACTTTCCCTCGCACCTCGGGGTTTCTTATTTTTCTTGGGGTTTAAATTAAATTAACGGGCCATTAGAAATTGGAACGAGTCATTGGAAGTTGGGACCAGTCAAAGTAATCATCCACGCGGCCAGGCGATATGTCGCTGCACATTAGAGTGAAGCCCCGATAAAAAAGTCATAAATATAACAGTAAATTAGTGGTGCAAAGGCAAAGTGGTAAAGAGTCTTTGGGAATTTTCCCAAACGGCCTTTATGAGAATTTTACAACTGTCTGATTTTGGTCCCTCAACAGCAGCAACACTACTTTAAAAAGTCTGAACAGTTTTGGTCCGGTTGTTACAACAGTCTTCCTGTTTTGCTACTTCGTACCCTTGCTCGTCTCTGTTTTATTTAGCTTCCTCGGTCGTAAAACAATATAATGAATCGTAAAATAGAAAATTGGTGCCTTTGAAGACAAAATTATCAACAAAAAATAAAATTCTGAGAATGATTTATGATGTTAATGGCATTTCCTTAAAATACAAGAAAATAGAATAGGATGCTAGAATTGGAAAAGGGAAACCAGAAAATAATTATCATGGCTACAACTACAAGGCTGAAGCATTAATGCCGAAATGTATTCGCTTTGAGTAAAAAGTGCATGTTACTCAAAAAGTAATGTAATAGAGGAACGAACAGGTTAAATGGCCAAAGGAGCCATAGTACATGCCCAGGTCACAAACGCAAATAAATTTGTGCTAAACTTTAAAAAAGCGATTTATCACTTTGTTAAAAATCCGAGTTCATGAGTCACATTACAGAAAGCTGCGCTTGACTGCAGAAACCGTTAAACCGAAGTTGTAGTTAAAAACGAATACTTTCAGTGGGTAGGTCTGGGGTTCGAGAAACGACACTTGTTAGCCAAAATTTTCCATCGTATGTTATCTTGTTCTATCTATTAAAAATTCTGGTATATCTATTAAATATTGATTGGTTTTAGTATATTTTCGTTGTTTTGTAACTTTATTGTGTTTTAATTATAAAAACATGCCAGGCACAATTCTTTATACATCATTAATTGAGCATCTCACCAGATTAATATATAAACAGGAATCAAATCGATGTTGATGCGATATTCTTTCTTCGAGCACAATATATTTACATAATGTGAATATGAGCCGACAATTCATACGAATTAGACAGAATGTGGTTAGCGATTTAAACTTAATACTAATATATGTTAATGAACGAATTTTATATAGGCATACATTATGCAATGCAAGAATTCTTATGCATTTCAAGTTTGCATGCGACATTTATTAAAAATAAGGTGGGCAAATGAATATGCCGTTTGCTGGAAGCGCAGGTTCCATCGCTCGTGAGGTTGCCTAAGTAGGAAACCTTGTAGCTTACTTATACCATGACTGATGAAGTCAGTGATGATTGTTGTCTACAACAAACTTAAAAACATGTACACAGGGAAATTCTTCCTTGCAGACTTTTAGCTCACTATCCGCCAAAAAATGAAAGCCATCCAGTCAAAGTCAATCTTAATAGCAATAATTAAACTTTCATTATTTTTAAATTGAAGTTTATTTGTTGACTTATTGTTGAGAAGAAAAACGGTGTTATTGCAGGAAAAATATACAGTGGAAGGAGACTCTCAGAAGCAAAAGAAGCGTGGATGAAACTTTCTCTGTATAATTTATGGAAGAAAAAACGATATTTTCACAATAATAAAAATTGCTATAAAATGTCTTCAATGTGAACGTTTTCACGTTACAGAAAGTTTAGGCGCCTGGTAGTTGAGTACGAATTACGTTGTTAATCTGATTCGTGGAGTTAATTTCATCAAAGTTGTAATATAACGAGTGTCATTGATGAATCATTGCCATTCCATAGCTGTACTGAAACTGAATGCCCAACAACGATGCTTGCTTCCTCCACTCTACCAAATACCATAAATAGAATTATTTAGCTTTCATCTTCCAATGACTTCCTAGCATTTTGTAGTTTGTATTACAAACTGTTGTTAAGATTTCCGTAGCCCATTTGGTTTCAAGTTCAACAAACAGAAGAATTCAGAATGCACTCCAGTTAATATGCTCACTCATTTTCCCCTCATCACGTACACATATTTTAAATCTTCATCATCAACTGAATTTAGGCAATGGGCTCCACATTAACCTTCTAAAGGTCTCTTTAGCAGATAAAAGCTTTAGAAAGGGATGTGCTTTGCGTGTGGATTTGGAATAAGGATACAGTGGAGATTTGAGTCTGAGGATATTACGAAGGAATGCACGAACCCACACTAAACTCATTTCTACGTAAAAGTGTATCAAATGTCAAGAAAAAGTAACGTGACAATGACAAAGTACATTATTGTATGTTAGTGGATAATCCTTTCCATAAGTCAAAAAGTACTACATACTGTAAACCAAAAATACGGATAGCTTAAACGCGACACGACACCATTTCTTCCCTACACTGAATGAGTTGACAATGCGCTAAATAATAAGCCATAAATAGGCATATTTCGAACGCAATGTAGTGTGTATGGACGCATGACGACGGTTCAACAAAATGATGTTGCATAACTACACTCACACTAATCCCACTGCTTGGGGTAAAACGGTAGAAAATGCATATTATTATGAGATCGCTAGGGAAGTAAAATTCCTCACAATCACGACTCATCACGTACGGACTGG
The DNA here is from genome assembly GCA_021029165.1 of Cyphoderus albinus. NCBI lineage: Eukaryota > Metazoa > Arthropoda > Collembola > Entomobryomorpha > Paronellidae > Cyphoderus > Cyphoderus albinus. The sequence continues at coordinate 99,339 of VYYJ01000105.1, read as the reverse complement.
GGTTATACAATGTTAAGTTTCCACTGCATATGAATTTAAATTTTAACAAACCAATCCTTGACAATGAGGCATGTGAACCCTCGGTGGAAACAAACTGTTTTAAATGCAGCCATTTTTGCTGGAACACAATCCATATTATATCAATTTGTGGTTAATCCACGTTTATCTATTGATAGTTGAATAAGCTACATACTAATTTGATCTAAAAGGTCAAATTAGAGTTAATTTGATGTTACAAAATCGACTGGCGATATTTTGTATTAAGTAAGGCGGCAAGTAACTTATTCTGTTTCAACAGAGATCAACATTTAATTTTGTGGTATCAAATTATCCTAGTTTAAACTTTTTAGACGACAAGCATTGAACCTTACTCAACTATCATTAGACAACTATAAATACGGAAATGGCTATAAAACTAGTTGCGTATTGCGTTCAGCAAAAACGGACACCGGGTTTGAATTCAACATCAGTTGTTTTTTGGGAATTGAAAATGTGCCCTAAATTCGTTTTCTGAAGGAAGCATTCACGTTCGTCTTTGTGAGACAATGTAAAATTTATTAACTGGCAACAATAAGGATGCGTAATGGTACCGACTGAATCTGTAATTGTGCGAAGAATGAGTAAAAGTGGCTGGACGGAAAATGGTTTACAGTAAAACATACTATGTAAATATTATAGAAGCCTCATCAGAACGCACGCTTTCGAGTACATTGCCTCCAAATAGAGAATATTTCTGTGTATCCAGTGCCAAACTATGCCTACAATGTGAATTCCGTTATTTTCTTTCGTTTTTGATGACTGGTAAAAGACAATAAGGAACTAAGGAGCATTCATTGTGCGTACTACTGGTAAAAATAAGCAAGTTAGCAGCACATAACAACACTGTAATGATTACAGTGTAATCAGTCGTAAGATAAGATAATTTTATTACCTTCGTGAGTCAACATCACGAAAGAGTTGTGTTTGTTTTGCATTTAAGTGTCATTTGGATGATAATTTCCAGCCTGCACCTCAAGATTTTGAACAATGCAATGTTGAAATCATACTTGAATCTATGCTAACTGATTAAACAAACCCTGTTAATAAATATAATCGTAAAATGTAAATTTCAGCATCGTAAAAAATTGACAATATTACAATCAGTTGAAGTTTTTGTCTGAAATAATTTTATGCTTAAAAATTACATAGTGGAGTTCGGTGTTTTCATATTTAGTTGTATTATTATAGTATAATGTAATGCGTCTTTTTTGTGGTTACTTTTGCAATGGTGTATAAATATATTTAAAGTGTCGAATTTTTCATTTACTACATTAAAAATAACATTATTTATTACAAGTATATCTTTAAGCTTTAAGTAAATAATAGCGCACGTAATGTGGTTGTTTGATAAGATGTATATACACATAACGTAGAGGTAATTAAAAAATTGTAACTTGAAGTAAGAGCCGATAAAAATGTAGCTGGCACGAATTCCATTCTCTTTTTATTTTTTACCATGCACTGAACTTACTAAAGTTTGTATCATGCACAATCCCAATTAGTCATGTTATTCCACACCCAATGGAAGAGTTGTCAACTAGAGAATATTTTATACATATTATGCTGTACACAGTTAGTTTGACACATCATGGAGCAGTGAATGTTACAAGGGTGAAGAGTGAATAGTGGCACAGTGGTAAGTACATATCCATTGCGATTGCGGTGTAAATGTAAAAAGCAGAGCTTTTTCGTGTAAACCTACATCCCGTGTTAATACGTATTTTGTTATAAGATACATCTGCCTGCCTGAAACTGCATCTAAAGTGTGAGCTGAAACATGACAAACTTTTTAGTGCTCACTTCACATCTTCACACTATTAATTCCATTTTAAGACACATTTTTGTCTGTAAAATAATTTTCTTACGGTTGACCTTGTGCTATTCTCAAATTGCATTTTAGTTATACATTACATTTTCGTTTGGCCGCAGTTTAGTACAAAGCCTTAAACGGCAAAAAATCACTTTACTCGGTCTATGCCAGGCTAGTTGTTTTCATGATTTTTTTGACTCCACATTTTTATTGCAACAAGACAACAGGCAACGCTTTGAGGAACAGAAAACTCGTATACTCTTCAATATTACTGCAGTGTTTAGGCATCCTTAGTGATTAACTTCTTGGTTGTGAAATTAACGGCGTTTTAACAAACAACGGGTCGTAAAGTTAATGAAGACATTTCTCAAGGAAATCTGAAGTTATTTTTTATGTGTGAGCCTCTCCGCGTACGCAATACTACCGTTCAGTTGTAGACGTGGACATATTTTACGTAGACTGCATTTTGTGGTTTATTTAGCACGTCTATACACTACAACATCCCTGTGCGTCTACTGAATTTACCTGGCTATATCCATTAAACATTTATGTGTTACAAATTTTAAATTTACTTTATGTGCTAGTTCTACAACTAAATAATTGTTTGGGAAAAAGGCTTATTAAGTCCCAATAGACACTTGGACAAAGAATTGTACATTTTATTACCTACTAAAAAAGTGGTTAAAGTGAGTACAGCTTCCTTGTGGAGTTAGCTTTGGCTGCTCAGTAGCACCTATCTATCGACATTGACAGTTTCTCGGTGTTTGTTTAAAAAGACGTAGCAAAGCTTTCTCTGCTCAACAGAGGTCGGAGACGACTGGACGGCCGAGTCAAGGGAAAAGCGTGAAGCAAGCAGGAAAATCTCGTTGTCTTCATTTGCCCTCCCCTTGTCCTTGTGGTGCTTGTCTTTTGCTAGTGCAATTTATGTATGTATAATCGGTTCCGGAGGAAAAAGAGATCTGATTCGTAATAATGAAGGCTTTCAAGTTTCTCTTCCCCGGACGTCGGTCCGATGAATCAAGCATGAACATTGGAACACCGCAGAATGTCCAACAACTTGTCCACGTTGTGAAGGATGAGGAAACGGGAACCCTCCGGGGGCTTCCTGATCAATGGACAAAATTAATCACCAAAGCCCTCACGTGCGTTTTGTAATTAATGACGTAAATGAAGATAGGGAAAGAAAATGTTTCCCAAAAGTTATGAGAGGCTGTTTTATACTGATATGATGGTTTCTGTTTCGAACATTAGGAAAGAGGATTTGGAAAAGAATCCTCTGGAGGCGATTCAAGCTCTTAAGGTCTACGTCGCATATAACAATCAGCAGGATCTTAAACTGTTGAATCCAGCTGAAGAATCTGAAGCTATTGATCAAGCTTTAGGTGACCGAATTATACATAACTGAATTTCAAAATAATAAGGTAGCCGATTAAACACTGACTTTAATATGCTTAGGTTTAAATGGCAGTGAGCCAACCCCACCGCTTCCGCCGAAAGCTCCGCGGGACCCACAGGTAATATTCCTCTAGATCGCATGTTTTCTAAGCCAGAATTAACTATAATAGGCGTTTATATAATGCATGGAGTAAAATGTCATTCTATACTTCTTAAAAACATCCATCGATTAAAGTTTGGTTTCGCTTTTCACTTAGTCTGGTCCTAACTATACAAACATTCCAATGAGTGGATCAAAAGAAGCAAAAGCTCAAGATAATGGAGAAGATCGTACAAGAAACGGACCGAACACAAACACAACGATTTTAAGGAAGCGGCAGGAGGAACCGAATGCGAATAGGAATTCAGATGATGTGATGGCTCAAATGCGAAAAATTTGCAATCCAAACGATCCATACAAAAGATTCGAGAAGTGCAAGGAAGTTGGTTCCGGGTACGTAAAATTTGACGGTTGACGAAGAATTTTCATTACTCCATTAATGGACTCGATTGTTCTCCTTATTTACTAATGATAATCGAAACAAATGTTGAACTTTGCTGGCAGGGATGAAAAATGAAAGCATGAATTTCTAATATTACACACACACCATTATGGATCTCGTAAACTTCTAAAAATACTCTTTGTTTGTGTAGAATTTTCTTGGCTTGACAATCTGCTGGAAAAGCCTTGAACCCCTCGCTACTTTTCCTAAGCGAAAAAAAAAGTATTCGCTCTCAGAATTTTCTCCCTGAGCGGATTTATACGCTACTATTTTTATTCTTTCGGAATTTCAATGAGAAACTTTGCATTCAATTTATTCTGAGCGATGTTACAGCCTGTAACTTACAGGTCAACGAATTTACAACACTGTATTTTATCAAAAGTGTGCATTGTTGCGCGACTGTCTTATTTTCATGATTCACGATTCCCTTCCTTTGTCACCATGTTCTAGAGTGTTATTCGGTGTCATTCAGGATTCCTTATAATTGCATTATCATTGTAATTTATAATGTGAATCGTTTCCCTAGGGCATCGGGCACCGTTTACACCGCGCTGGATAAAGAGTCAAACAGTCGCGTAGCAATAAAAGAAATTGATCTGACAAGGCAGCCCAAAAAGGAGCTCATCCTCAACGAAATCAAAGTGATGAAAGGATTCAATCAGAAAAACTTGGTCAACTTTTTGGACGCTTATGTTGTAGGTGATCATCTCTGGGTGAGTGCAAGCAGAAAGTAGTAAAAGCCAAGGAAGCGCCAACACACTTCTCAAAGAAAAATTCACTTCTTTTATCTTTCCTTTGTAATGCAATTGGAGCAAAGCTTTATGATGTGTTCCGAGTAATGATCCACAAAGCAAGCTCTTCTTCACTCCAGCAACTACAATTGATTTTGATAGAATAAGTGGGTAGTATGGAATGATGTTTTCGAAAAATAAAAAATATGACAAATAAAGCATGAATTAATTCCTGTAAAGGTCGTTATGGAGCTTCTCCTGGGTGGCCCACTTACCGATGTTGTGACCGAGACTGTGATGAGAGAAGAGCAGATCGCTACAGTCTGCAAGGAAGTTTTACTAGCAATTCACTTTCTTCACAGTAAGGTAAAAAAAATCCCTTTAAATTTACATAATTCATACGCCTGCAGACAGCAGACAGCGTGGGCGCAAGCAAACATCTTTTTTTATTTGTAATTCCCATAAAGCCGAAACCAAAATAACAAGCTTCAAACCACGAAGTATTAATTGGAGCATTTTATGATATTTTGTTTGGAAAGTATGTACATAAAGCAAAAAATCTGTCTACTCGCAGTTTACTTCGGATTTCCAGTGTATTCAATAATGATAATTGTCATTAAAAATAATCAATTCAACATGGGTCGCAGCAACTGAAAATAAGTTTAGTACTTACGCTTTCAAACAACTTTTTTTCTCGTTGTGTCAACAATTGTAGCAATTACAATAATTACCTTTGTTGCTTCATTGAAGAGTTCTGGTTTCACTTTAGTCAACAAATTTTTATAGCGATTATGCGAGTATGGATTATGAAAATCTTACCTTTACTTTTTCAAACTTTAATAAGGATAAGATGTGAATACTTTTAAATCTCCAGATCATTCTTACAACAAAGACATGACTTCTTTTGAAATTCTCTATTCTACCTCCACTATTTTTGCCCCTTTTTCACAACTGTTGCCATTCAAAAATGTACAGAATCTACCATACATTTGACAGATTGATTCTCTTTTATTTACTTTCATTGGAAAAGATACAGACTTTCCCCAACTTCGGCTTATGTCTGTTTTAAGATTGTTTTTTAACGACCCGTGTGATTTGTCTGTTTACAACAGCTCAGTTTTTTAACGAAGCATGTCCGATTGTGAAATTGGCTTATTGTTTCTTGCAAATAAAATAAATTAATGGGAAGGACAGAGCACCATTCTGGCAGGTGCTTGAATTGTGATGAAATGCGATCTCTCTATTGCTTGAACGCTTGAATTAGAGAAAAGGTCGAAATTGATAAGAATGGGAAATTACACAAAAGCAATGAAACGCAATTTTATTCTCCTTATTTTTGTAAACATCCATTACTTAATAGTATCCACATCCACGGCGTAATATGTTGTCGTTGTCACCATATTCTACGCTGCGGGGCACTGACGATATAATAAAAGATAGCAAATGTTTTGTTGCTGTTGTATACCGTTTGATGTTTGTTCAGCGACCCATGCGTTTCCAGTAATGCTTTTGGCTTTTAACTGACACAATTTGCGAACAAAAAGATTAGCAATGCTTTTAAAGTACATATAGCGAGTTGTATTTCAAATGATGTTCATCCGATTGCTTTTACGAATATTGAAAAATAAATGAAATTCCCCTTTGTGTGTCTTTCCAGGGTATCATTCATCGCGATATCAAGTCAGACAATGTACTTCTTGGAATCGATGGTTCTGTGAAAGTGACAGACTTCGGGTTCTGTGCAAACGTTCAAGGGGATGAGAAACGGAATACGATGGTTGGCACTCCGTACTGGATGGCACCAGGTTAACTAACTATGTATTTAAGTATTAATTATTTAATTATTACAAATCATTAAAAAGTAAGGTACAAATGTAGAAGTAAACCAGCTTGTCTTTGAGAAATTCGTAAGCTGGAGAAATTATTTAATTCCTGGGTGACAGTTGCGGTAATGCTTCTGAAAGGATAATCTTTCCTGACTTCCTGTGCTAGGCAGATTTCACATACAAATCGTTGTGGGTTGGTGTGTATCTCGCGTTCATGTCGTTTGAGATCCGAGAAGGAAAGTATTTGAACACGTAGTTGGTTTACTTGTTTTCTTTATTTTACAATGAAACTTTAGAGACTTGCACAAGCGAGCTCCAATCTTCCAAGTGAAATGAAGCATGTGATAAAGTAAATAAGGGAAATGAAATATTAGTGAGAAAAATGCAGCCCACCACCAGCCAACCAGTTATCATTATCAATTGAAGCGCTTGTAATACAATCTGCACGGAGATGATTGTGACTTTGCAGGAGAAATATCCCAACATTTTCTCACACAGATTCTTCTATCAAGCGAGAAAGAAGTGAAATGTTTGTGTACGAAGTTTCACTTATTGCTTTATCACACTAGTCTCGGCTGTTTTTCACGATGCCATTATACTAAACTGTGAAGACTTATCATTCACAAACATCCCATTGTTTCCCCAATCAACATTTTTTATGCTAGCTTTCTTTCATATTTCCTTTCCTTATTTGTCGCAATACAATCACCGCCACCACCAAACAACAGCACCCATCATCCTTCACTTACACAGTTGGTGGCTTTGCCTCTTTCCTTTTTCATCCATTCCTTGTTTATTTATCTCATCCATTTCTTTTCAATTTGCCTCTGTCTGCCTTTCTCTTTCTTTCCATCTGCCAGAAAGTAAAAATCATGCAAAAAGCCCTCTGCAATCTGCACACTCTCTTCTCCTCACCTTCCCACATTCGACCGAGTCAGTTTTTTGTGTAGGTATTTTTAAACAAGGCAAGAAAATTGTGGATTATTCGGTTTTCCTTTTGGTAGAAAGATTCCAGATAAAATGATTTCACGTTGCCCATGATTAATATATTATGATCGTATCCTTTCCCGTATTCGTTTTCCAATTTGCTGGATTCCATTTCTGTTCAGTTCAGTTGACCCTTTGCATTTCCTTAATTGTGTAAAGAAAAGGTGTAGAAATCCGCAATACGGTCTCCGCCAGTTTCCATTGTATTCATCCAGCAGCCTGTATGGAGCAGGGCAGTCCGTCGGTCGAAGATACTGATTATGATAATATATATCTCCCTTTATTGCTCCCTGTTTATTGAAAGAGGGACACACAGTAAGGGTTTTAGATTAATTTGGAATTTATTCGGCAAGAAAACATATTCGTAACTAACATCTCCAGTGCATCACATTACAAATTCATCCTTTCTCGCTCATCCATGTGCGAAAAGAAATGGAAAGTTCGTCCTTGCTTTTTAGCGGCTATGTACGCTACGGGCTCGGATGATTCATACAGAGGCATATGATATGCATAAATATGTCCCTGTATGAATCATCTACTCATTTCTTATGGATTTTTTTGTGTGTGATTCTTTCGAGAGTTTCAAATCACAAGACGGTCACAAAAGTGAAGAAAAGGAATTTAAAAACAAGGGTTTCACTACTTACAGCAAGTCCAAAAAATACCTAATACCATTGTACCATGTACCAGGAGACTCGGCTCTAAGAATGAAATTTGGATGTCTGACGAGAAAATGCATTGAAAGGCTGTTTCATTACAGAGTTATTCCAGGGGGTCCCTCATCATCATAACATTAGATTCTAACTGAGCACATAGCACATTCCTACAACTCACTTGAGTCACAACTACACAAAGAAAAGTTATCGTCCTAAAAAGTTGTCACAGATAGGTACGACATCAGCCAGCACGACTACATTCAGTTAACTACACTAGTCATATTTTACATTAGATTCGCAGTAGAAGCCGGCACAAGAAAATAGCTGGAATGCTTATACCCATTCACATTTCGTCCGATATATAAATAATCTAATACAGTAAACTAATCTATTATGCATGTCGAGAAAAGTTTGCAAATGTGTATACATTTCTTTGTATGCATTAGAATGATGTCGTCTGCATTTGCATGCGTGTGTCCTGCCAACCACTCTGACTTTCTTTTCTCCGGCCTTTTCATTCATTTCAATCCTGTAACTTCACCCCGTTGTCCTGTCCCTTTGCACAAGATTTGCGTGTGCAAAAGAGACGCGGTGAAAGAGAGCCGATTCCCATATCTATTTACACCAGGGTGTATATCCAGTCCTCTTTTTCTTTGAAGCTACGACATATCATGGAGAAGTTGAGGCACGGAAATATAATATCAGCCTTTTTTTGCATTGATTCAAGAAACAACAAAGACAAGACTCCCTGTGACCAAGATGAGTTTTCGTGTAGAAAATCCTCCCTTTTCTTTCTTCTTTCTTCGTTCCTTCTCTAACCAACTCAGGATAATGTTCCAATATGAACTCTGCTAAGTGCAGCAACACACACAGCATTCAACTCACTCCTGTCGCCTTTTTAGATTAGATTGGTTTGACTTTCTCTGTAGAATTCGCTCCGATTGTAAGATTGCCAAAGAAGGAAATGGAATATCCTTTCTTTCTTCTTTTCTTACGGACTTGCTCCAGTAGAGGACATGTATGATTATTAGAATATGAGTGCTTGCAATAGTCCTTGGAGATCAGATAACATATTCGTCCGGGCACACGGTATTAATGCAAATTTATTGATTTTGAGTGTAGTGGTTTTAGCCGGCACGGTCGTCGAACGGCTTCTCCTACTTTAAAAAAACGCTTTTGTCATTTATTTGCTCGGCTGAACTGGTTTCTCATTCTATTTGATGGGGTTTATTAAAATTAATGTTAATTTATTTTAATAATGCTTGTATAATAAGATAACATTTTTTATAAAATTCTAGAATGAATTTCTTTGTTTCTAAAATTAGTGACGTTTTTAATTCTCGTAAAGAATGCAAATGATTTTTTTTTCTTTCTTTGAATGTTAGAGGTGGTGACTCGAAAGCAATATGGGGCGAAGGTAGACATTTGGTCTTTGGGGATTATGGCTATAGAAATGATTGCTGGGGAGCCTCCGTACTTACAAGAGGCACCATTACGAGCTCTCTATCTCATCGCCACAACTGGCCGTAAGATTATTTTCTCTGCTCACTCACTGTTCCCTTACTTCACTTCCACAGCAACTAATATGAACGACGAAAATACCAAACCTTTCTATTTTAGGTCCAGAGATTCCCGAATGGAAAAAATTAACACCCGAGTTTCAAGATTTTCTTAATCGATGTCTGCAAGTGAATGTCGATGTACGCTTCTCTGCAGCACAATTACTGGAACATACATTTTTAAGAAAAGCTGCCGCGACTACGTCCCTCATTCCATTAATCAAAGAGGCACAACGAATTCTGCACAAGGAGATATAACAAGTTTAACCCGTGGAAAAGCCGGAGAAGGGGAAGTCAAAAACTAACTTATGAAATAAAGTTATCTTTAAACTACAACCAGTCTTTAATTTCTGTTATAACAAAATAACAATTATGATTTAGCCACAAAAAAGTTCTCGTATTGTCACAATAACTTCGATCGTGTTTATTAGATTTATTATTTATGTATTTACACAAAGAGGTGACCTTTCTAAGTTCAGATTCAGTTGTCGTACATTCTAGCATGTGTCAAAGTCAAAAAGTACAGTTCTGGTAAATAGAGTCGGGGTGAGAAAAGTCACGTTTGTTGTGATAAATGACAATAATAACAAATAGATTTCTCCTTCAAAATATATATGTTCTACTTTGCGTGAAAGGAAATCAAATGTCAAAGCTTTCGTTCTTCTTGTGTTCGCACTTTTTACTCTGTTGTGTAATTGTTAGGTTTAGGTTAGTTATCTTCCAAAGAAGTTCCGATTTCCGGATATTTCATTTGCAGAATAATGCCTGCAAGTTGTTTTGCAAAATCCAATTTTATAAAGATAAATGCTACGTATGCATGCATGGAAAGCTCGCACAAAAGTATTTTATTTAGAGTTGACTAAATTGGAGTAAATCCATTGTTTTTATTGTACGCCAAGGTAAGAAGTTCTTTTAATCCTAAAATCATATTTAGTATCAAGTTTTATTTGTTTTATTTGTCAGTCAGTGTGGTGAACTGTGTTGTCCACAAGGATTGTCGACTTGTTGGATTTTATTATCTGTGGTGGTTAAGTTTCGAGGGATTCGTATTTTTATGTTTCGAACACGACGTCCTACTTACTACAAAAATGTATTCTTTAGGTATTAACATTTCGTCCAAAAGATAGTATATGAATGAAACACCTTCAACAGTATGAAAATATGTCCCTAGGTTTAAGTTGTAACTAGTGTATTTTTAAATATTTTACCGTAACATGAGAGTAAATGTAAGAAATTAAAACGAATTATTTGCTTTCCATCCACATTTCATTCTCATCGCATGCAAAAGTTGATTAGATTGTTCCAAGTAACATTTACTAGTCGAAATTGTCGCTTCCTGTGAAGAAGAGCAAAGCAGAAATGTGTAAATGTTTCTCAAAAGTGAAAGAATGGTTATTATGTTTTCGCGTCATGCCAGCTGACTCATTTGTTCCCAAGAACTGAGAACATTAATGTGTGAGCACATGTTTCGGAAGGAGAAAGGCCAACTTTCTCTTTATCTGCTAGTTGACTTGCGGCGGCAGCGGCACTTGAGATGCATCAATTCTACGTAAGAACATGCAAAATGTAAACTGCACGAGTAGAATAAACAAGTTGTTTAGATTTGTGGCAGTTTAGTGGGATTTTTACAATAACTTTCACAAAATTGGGATGTGCCTGTGTGTCTGTTCTGCTCTGTGCTTTCTCTCTAAAGCTCTCATTCTTTCGCTTTCGCTCCTGTTTGCTCTTTTGCTTCTGTTGATCCCGTTTGTAATGAGTGGTGGGTGAGCGCAGTGAGTGTCAGGCAGAACGACAACAGCTTCGTCACGGGTAATAGACTCGGATGTCGACTTTTTCGCTCTGTGCTTCTTGTAGTCGCAGTAATTGAAGTTTGGTAATGCTCCGTGGTTTTCAGAGTGATGGGCACTTAAAAGAGGGAAGAGCAGACAATAAGGAATCACTCCACGCATCATTCAAAGTCCATAGACAAAAATATCAATTGTTTTACTAAGCTACCCTTAGCATGTCACTCAGCCTTAACCCAACGCCACACTTCCATCTGTCTTGAACGTGGCATCTTGGAACATGAACTTGTAAATGCCACACGTGTAACTACATTTAATTACCCCGTGATGTTCATCTTGTAGTATGGCTAAATTAACCGAAAATAAATGTGCTGCTTTGTAGCTATTTTGAGAGCCGTACTGCACACAAATAAAGTCCTAAAACAGCTACAACCATCTGCATCAAGGATAAATGGCTTACAAACATCTGATCACATTTGTTTTCTCTGAAAATGCGAATGAACTATTTATAAGCAACTAAGTAATCCTAATAAACTACGCAGTTCACATTTGACGACGCAAAGATCCTTAAGCTAAGATCACACACTAAGACCTACGAAACTTAAAATTGCAACAACAGTCTAAGACACTGCTGAGCCAAATTTTCCTTACGGGCAGCGTATTTATGGGAACACGACATTTATTAGCTTCGAATCATATTAATATTGAGAGAAAATATTTTGCTTTCATCACGACTTCGTCTTCAGCACAGTGAAGAATGTAAATATGAGAAGATCAGAGAAATTGTAGAGCAAGTATCTAGCCCGCCGAACAGTTTCTCTACTCCCGACTTAAGGTTCAACACATCTTTCATATCATTGCCAAAGAATATAGTAGACTTATCGAATGCCCAGACAGAATTATGCTTGAGGGGGTGAGAGAATTACCTACTTCGAAACCAAGTTTAATTATGATGCCCCTACTCGGTTTTAACTTTGACATTCCATAATACCATCATCCTTAGGATCGGCTGTTGGAGTATATAATAATATTGCAATATTAATTTGACAATGAAGATTTACCTTACCTACCAAAAATCTCATTTATAGTTAACTTTTCTTAACAACCAATTGAAGGGCGAGTAGCAAACAGATTGCAATTTTTTTTCTTTTTGAAACCTTGGTTTTAGAAAAGACTACAGCGCCATTGTTTTCATCACGTCGTGTTCACGCCAGAATTTGAGTCTAATTTAGTCTCTTTTCCTGCCACGAATTTGCCTTTTCCTTGTATTCTGCATAAACTTTTAAATGAAAGAACTCTGAAAACTGAAAAGCAAACTTCCTTCAATAAATACTTTGTTCTTTAATCCAAACTAACAACATGGTCCTTTAATCACGTTTGGCTAGAAAAGTGGCGGAAAGTTATTTGGCTGTTAAATTACAACATCCCTCTGCGGCACTCGATTTTTTATTTTGTAATCTAATGCGTGATATAATAATAAATCAGAGCAACCAATGCGTAAACAAATGACTTTGGGTTCACTCATGTGGGCAGTTTATACCGCTGTTGTTGGTTGTCGTTTTATAATAATCGTTTCGATGATGGGTTCACAGGGGAATTGTGCAAAATGAAAGATTTGAAAGTGAAACGAAGTTAATTGAAGTAAAACAGAAATACTCCCTTTGTCAAAACATTTAGAATTGTTCTTTTATTCATAGATTCGTTTTCTAGAAAGCAACATTTTTCGTTTACATTTTTATGATGCTCAAATAAATATCACTAATGACACAAGTTTAAAAAAAATGGTTTCATAAACAAAATTTCCTTCGCAAAAACAAATCATTTTCATGAATGTAATGTAAGATTATAAAATGTGAGGTGATTTACAACGAAAGACAAACAGAGAATTGGTGTTTTAGAGATGATAATTTAAACTATGGAACGTTATAATTCTATTAAATCTCTTCTATAATAATATATTCTGTAATAATTTTGTTTACCTGTTTAATACAATAATGATACCAATATTAGAAATAATTCATAATTGAATTACACGCCTAATAATTCTCTTCAAGTAATAATCAGACACAATTTTTAGACTTGAATGCTCATCTATGGAATGGGGTACAATGTTTGTGTTCAAACCCAAAACCTGTAACTCCAATTTAATACATTTTAAGACAAAATCACATAACAAAAATCACATATCATATTTTTATGTGTATATGTATGTACTTTGTATACATTTAGATTATTTTAATATTCGTATCACACATCAGCATAATATTGTAGTTATGTGTTATTTTATTTATTATTTGTGGTTTGGCATGTGGAACAATTAATCGACAAATACATTTAGAAAGTTTTCAATAGTTATCAATGTCTGATGATTATAAAGAAGCGGAAGTGTTTCCTTTGTGGACAAACCGTAATTTTTATCCTTGATTAAGCACTCACTTTACATTTATTTTAGTATAGTACTTTTGAAATTATTTTTAATTTAATAACACGTGACAGGATAAAATAAATAAAGTATAATTGTACAGACAGCAGACAATACATTTAAATCAGACATGATATTTTGCCAACAACTAAGGAATTTGACAAAAATACTGAATATAAAAGAGTGTTCGGTGGATAAACGTGCAGCAATCAAGAACTATGCTTGGCAAATTGAATAGAAAACCTTTCTCCACAAGAATTATATGACACGAATATGACGACATTTTACACCATCGATACAATCTCAGCTTAAAGGAATACATATGCAAAAACCTTGTCAGATTTTCACAGTTCATGTTTGAAAAAAAACTATAGGATATTAATATTATGCTTGAATGTTTATACACTGAATACTGCTACTTTACATTAAGATTCTATACATTAATACAGCGCTTCTTGCTTATTCAATTTGTCCCCCTTTCACAAAGCATTTTTATATCGTAGTTGCTCTAACCCTATACATTTAATGATAAATATTTTTACACACAAAAATATGTCACCAAAATGTTCGTTTATTCTTGATTAGTTACTTATATAGTAGTACGCGATTGTATACCGATATAAAAGAGACCTTTGGAATTCTGTACTTTTGGCCTTTGGTATCTCAACGATGTTTAGTGAGTCATTGTGAGTTGTCTCCAAACCAAACTTTTCTAGCCCATACCAATTTGTCGGTGATGTTCAAATTGTTTAGTTTTCATTGCCAAAATAATGAATGATAATATTATTGAAACGTTATCGAATTCCTATTGTATGTTTCCCTACATATCATGTTACAAAAGTAGTTAACCTAATAATTCTGCAAAATGCATTATATTATTTAATAGTTTTACCGAAATTACCACAATAAATTTACTGTACTTGTATATAAATAAAATATACGACGTTTACACAGTTTTAAGGTAGTAATCTGACTTCGACAATTGGCAGATAAACTATAATATTCCAACTTTGCTAATATTTTTTAACTGACGTACTTTTCCACTTCTAAAGTCTACGTAATACTTTTTTAATTGTTGACATCTATAAAGTTATCACACAAGGACCAGTTTTATTTCAATGAATTAATTCAATGAATCATTCATGTAATTCCTACAGTAAAGTAATAAGGGTATTTTTCTACTCTAGTCTCAGTATTCCTCTTTTTGTCGCCGGTACATGAAAAAGTTGCTTGTACGAAATGCTTATTTTGCGATATGCCGCCGTAGCATTTAAAATAGCTCCACTCAATTAAACTCTACTTACCGACAGTTGATTTAAACAAATTCTTATGTCTGAAAAATACTGGATGGAGAAAGTTTAAAAATACTTTACCTTTGCTCATCGATAGTGATTTGTTACTGAAGCTTTAAAAAACAATTTCTTCCTCCAGAATTCGTTAAATGTTGATTTATTCTTTGTTTGTGGTTTAGTCATTACCGTCTCTCCTTGAACTAAGTACTCAAATTCTATTCTGAGGTAAATCTACCGTGGTCATGTAATGTTTCTTTGTAATCAGGTAATAAAGTTAAAGTTACTGGCAAGCTACCCTACAATCTATCCATTTAGTATTTTTTTGTTCATCTCTTGAGATTGGAGTACTCCAAAAATACATTAAATACATGTATTAAATATATATATTATCCATGTTGCCCCTACCCTACTTTTCTACGTTATTTCAACCCTTTAAGTGTGCAGAGAAATTACTGCTTCATAATTGACACCGGAAATAAAAACTAACGGTATACTTCTGTATTGTGCTTATTACAGTACACGTGTAAAAAATTCTAGTCGATTTAAGTAAACCACTTTACAATAAATGAAAGAATGTGCTTCTTGCTCATGATAAATGTGTTTCTGTCGGTACTCGTATCGTATTCGTTTCATAGATATCTCAATATGTCAGTACCTACTTCCAATGATACAGTTCTGATATTATAAAGCTGGTTCCAGGTTGTGGGGTAATATGACAATTACGTCTCATCTTATTACTACTTTTATCCATCCACGTTCATTCCCACAGCGATAAGATAATTCCATTAAGTAAGGTACTCAACAACGATTGTAATAAAATTATAGTGCATAATACATCAGATAATCTATACTTAATGATTATGGTGCAATTCAATTACACAGATGAAGTGACCTGTTTTGAGAATAAAACTGTGCAAATGCACCGAAAACATGTTTAATACATGAAAAATGGAGCATGCACATAAATTGCAAACAATTTTAAATTGACAACGTTTGCTTCTGTGAAACAAGAGCTGAGAGCATTTGTATTCCATCATTCATTACAAATACTCTACTTTTATGCGTTACTCTGTGCATTATTGTGTAGTGTTTCTACCTGTAAGAGTCACTATGACTATTTATCGAAAATCTGCGTACAATAAACGTTCCAATGCAAAAAGATTTTGTTTGTTTCTGTAATAAACATTGTGTCTTGCTTAATTCAAATGAGTAATCTCGTCTCTGTTGTATTGTATTCGTTAAGGGTTTTAGTACTCAAACTCAACATACACTTGGTTGAGTTTGATATTTATAAGTGTATCAATTATTATAAGTTAAGTTTTAATTAGTCGGCATGAGTTACTTTTTACCTTGGCTTTCTTTCAAAGTACTTGAATGGTGGTAGCAAGGAGCAAGACGAGTTGTGTCGCCATCCTGCAGATTGTTATTTTCCTGTGTCCAGAGTCCCGTTTCCTTTTCCTCCTTTCCAATGCAGGTCGTTGCTTTTAAGCCTCGTTGTGCCTCATGAATTGCTTATTAAGCCCAAAAACAAGCGAGGATGCAACGTTTGATTGTCCAGAATCAGTTGACGAACGCACTCCTCGGAACACCGTTGTCTGCAAAGTTCTTTTCCATTTCTCTTGAGTTGTCTTCAACTTCAACAGCCACAAGTTCTGTAAGAGGGAAGAACCGAATTTATAAAACGAGAAAAGGAGCATTTCAGTGAAACAATCAAATAGATTGAATGATTTGGCACTACGCATTTTATGACATTGCAGTATGTTTACTTGGGAAATTTATGACTTTTTACAAGAATTTCATCATATTATTGTTTGAAATATTTAATACATCAATCGCACGCCAATCATCTAGTGAAGCAGAAGAAGACAGGCTGAAGTCTTCTGAATTCTGATTCTGACTTCCGATACAGTTTCTCATATCGTCAGCGATTACAGAGCAGCAAGCGTTAAAAGTCAACAGCGGAAGCTGACATTTTGAAAAGATTGACACAAAGAGGATAAAATGTTTTCCGTATGATCAAACGTTCTTAGCATGATTACAAACTGAAGAGATACGCCAAAGTCTAAGAGCATAATAAAAACAAAAATAATAATTCTACTGCTCTTACACTTCTTGCTAACAAATATCTATATAAAATCTATTTATTCACTTGACTTGGTTGTCGGGCACAAGGCTCTTGGTTCTTCCAACAACCACGACATGAGCATGGCCTTTAGTTATATCGTAGGACGACTGCTAAGTTGATTAGGTTGTTCTTGCGCTTGTAGGGGCTCCAGTAAGACGTGCCTAATTCTATTTTCATTCGGAAGGCCGTCTCATTGCCCTCTTTAACAATAACAATGAAACGATAACAAGTTGAAGAAGTGATCCGTCGTGCGGAGACAAAATGCAAAGAGAAGAAGTTTGCAAAAACGCTGTGTAGAGAGATAGAGAGGAGAATGGGAATCCATTTAATAAACAATGTGGTCTTCATGCCAAATTACAAGCTAAAGAGCTTCTTTCCCATCAACCATTTCCCTTCTAAGAAAATATCAATGTATATAAAAATATACAAAAATCATAAGCCAGAGAAAGCAAAGAAAAAGTCTATTCCGACTTGTCAGAAGGTCAGAGCAGGATTTCTGATAAGCGCATCAAACTGATCTTGAACTCCGTTCCACGAAACTGGAGGGATCCAATTTTATGGAAACAATATTACATCTATATTATTTATATGATTGCAATTACCATTGATTTGCCGTATTGTACAGCACTTTTTAAGCCACTATCGGAGCACTAATGAAAATTGGAGAAAATGGACAACGAACGTGAAAACAGGTTAAAGGTTAATACACGAGCTGCATATTTAATGCTAGTGCGTACACCTATGCAGGCGACGGTTTAGTAATGTCGCACACCCTCCCAACTTTTCTAGGGAAACAATTTGCAGTTCCACAGCGTTTTCTTGGTGACCATGCAAAAAAATGTTTCTGGACACAAAAGAATTGGGCATACACAAAAATGGATAAGTTGCTGATAGATCACGTTTCTCCGTCAGTTCCTTTTCCTACTTTCTACTAGAATAACAGGCTGAAGATACCTTCAGTCTTATTTTCGGAAGAACATGATAACTACTATAGAAGGGATCCCATCAATCGTCATTCCTCCTTTGTAACTCAACTTTGCTCAAGCATTTATGCCTCCGCGAGTCGTTCCACAAAAAAAGACGACAAAAATGTTTTGCAGCTGCAATGGAAAAGTAATATCGGCAAGTACCCCGTAGTGGAGACATCGAAGTTGTAGCAACATTTAGGAATCCCTCGTTGGTCAAGAAGAAGAGAGTCGAAGGGAGTGAATGAGTGAAAGGACTTCTATCACCCAAAGTTACTTTGGTTACTAACAAAAGAGTCACTTTCTTTTGGTAGCACTGCGTCGTCTTTCCGAAACTAATTTTTCTTTAGGAAACTGAAACTAGGAAGCCAAAGCGAAAATTGCATTTTCACGAATCTTTTTCACGGTCCTGTGTAGTAAGTTGCCGTCCTGGATTTTTTCCGCATTTAGTCCTCTCCACCACAACACGTTCACGTGGCGAGTCAGCTAGCTCCATTGTGAAGGGAGATCGACTTGGTCTTTTCAATTGAAACATACATATCCTCCTGACATCTGATTTTCTCTGATTGTAAGGAAAATCTGATAGTGAGGCAGATGATCTGTTTTATACATCCATTTTACTCAACGCTCTCGTTCATAGCAACCAGAACAGAACTGCGGCGAATAACTTTCTCCTTGTAAAAGTTTTGTATGCGAGTGACCACGGCTGTTTTGGCATTATCGTTGTTGAAATGAAAATGGATAGATAAAGGACGCAGTAAAGTGTGGAAATTGGTGACACTCGTTCATCTAGAAAATGAAGTCGTCATTTTAATGGCTTCGTTGTCATGACATTATGAATACGCAGCTGCAGTTGAGTAAATATCTATAAATTTTATTAACAATAGGAAACCGCACCTTGAAAAAGGTTAGCCGACCAGGCACTACCTTGTATTCAGAAAGTAAATGCTAAAATCGTAATATAAAGCATGTAGTTTTTCGCCTTCAATTTTCGTTCGTGAAGTGAGAAAAATTATACTAATACAACAAAATGAAGTTTTCAAAACAAATTTCAACATGTTAGTGGAAATTGTAAACTAGCGGATAGATAAACTGAATAAAGTAAACCATTTTAATTATCTCTGATGGTTTTCATCCTGAATATGATATATTTTCCGATAAATTGCTATAAAATAAATCTTTAAATACTACGGAGAAACCAGAAACGCTTTTCCCTAATTTCGAAGGAAATTGCAGATTTGGTCTGATATTTCCACAATACACCTATGATTCCATTTTAATTAAAATCAAGTTGCAGTCCTTGCTTTATTGCCAATGAAAAGATGGGTTCAGCCTGGAATTGTGTACCTGAAAGGAAAATCGAAACAAGCAGATTCTAAAAGGATGCACTAAGGGAAACCATTTTGTGACCACGATTAATAATCTAAAGAACCGCAATCTCCACTAAAGCTGTTTAATAAAAAACGGACGCTGCTAAACTGTTTACTAAAAACCTTGGACAGAAAAAAGATTGATATAAAAGAGAAAAGTGAAAGTTTCACGCTTGGCTCTTCCGCCACCATTACCATTACCACAAATTGTAAAACGTGAATTCCGCCTACCACCCAGTCCGCCCGGTTATATAAGAAGAGCGCAGTAACAGTTTTCCCTAGTGTAGGCAATATATCATAATCATAATAATCATAATCAAACTCAAGTCGAAGGGTCTAAAAGGAAAATAAGATACACACATAATGGTAATAAAACATGGACGTCAAAAAGCACTTTTCCCTTCTCTTAATGTGGAAGCTACCTTTTGTCTCAACTTTCGTTGGAGCCACCCGCTTGCCAGTCGCTCCGTTAATAATGTATTTAATGTGAAACAACAACTTATCCTCTCATCCATACTTTTCGTGCCTGAGAAGTCGATCGAGTTTGCCGTTAAGATAGCATCTCATCGCCGACATCAGCTCTGCAGACAAGCGGCGACTCACAATAAGAAATAAAAGAGCTGGGATGTCTTAGTTAGAGTAGTCAGTCAGAGCCACTGAAAATTGCGCTAAGATGAAGATCTCAATTGTCCCGTATTAAAATGTATTTTTTTATAAGATTCTAGGATATCGCGGAGAAAAACAGTGAGTTAAAAGCGGGGATAACAAGCCAATATTAAGAAACAACTATGGTATCCATTGTGCTCGACGCATTTCTTTTAATACCGAATGTCATAGTAGTGCCATTGGCAAGGGTCTACTCCATTTTAAGGAGAAAATGTGAGAGTTATGAACGTACCTTTACTTGATCCGAGGGTGCTTGAAATGTATGAACAGCAACGATCTGTTGAAATCGATTGAGAGCGACGAGAACGAAGGCATAATCCAGTTTGGCTGACGTGTTCTCCGCCTCGGCAATATCATGGATGAAAAAGCGATCAAGAGATATGGGTTGTCGGTACACGATGTATCTGTGATTGGTTTCTAACCCACTTCCAACAACGCTGCCACTCTTCCCACATGCACTCTGCCAGTTCTCCGTTAGCGACGATTTCTGTGAAATGGGTGGCACATGGTATTAAATCAGCAATGGAGAAAATGAAAAAGTAAATAAATTGTCTTTATTTAGACACTACGACACACAAGAATGTTTTTAGAAACGACAAAAAAATATTATCGGGAAACATCTCCAGATACGAAGTACGTACGCAGATGGCACGCATTTAGTTTCTAGGCATATCGTTGTTCCTTTAGACCACTTTAGCCAAAGCGGAAGATGATCATTTTCATAAATAAAGCAAAGGTTAAATTTTGAGTGGTTCTAGGGAAATTTGTGAAAGGTGAAAGGACAAATGATTGTGTTTCATTTTGGTCGCCATCTATATAGTATAGTAATAAAAGTAACGGACAGTCACAAAGTTAAGAGCGACATATCATCCATCAACAATCCGTAATTAAACCTGACTAGCCACCATGACTCATCTCATCATCCTTTTAAAATTCCTGTTTCGTAATATTGTTTTTATTGAGTTGGGAATTCTTGTGATTGTAATATAACATGACTCCAAAACCACCATTTCACATCCACAACAACAACAAGATGAGTGGTTATGCTGTAGAAGCAAAACAACTATAATAAATAACAAACTTGTTTACATCGGGGTTGTCATCTTCTGTGTCCTCATTTTTTCCACTAAAATCATCGCTACTAATAATCATGTCTGGACAAGAGCCTTTTGTCTTTGAATCTTCAATATTACTCTGATATGTTTATAGTTGACGAGAGTGAGAGAGCCCACTCTTATGAAATGCCTACGCAAAGCAGTTATTATTACCAGTCTTTTGTCAAGCATGTTTTCCCTCTTACTTCAAACCTGTCTTTGTAGGTCTGTTCCATTAATAAAATTGGCGAATTGAATTATACCGGCTGGAAACGTATTAAAGCACATGATATTTGTAAATGGAAAGCAGGTCAATTGTGATAACATCCATTATTATTAACAAATGCTCTTATCAAGATACAAAACAAGTGGAAGACTTTAACAATACGAAATTCTAAAAAAATGAATCAAATTATGTAAAAATATGTCTAGACACACATCTGTAGGGGTGTTTGGAAAAGCAGAAGGTGTGATGGTTTCATTGTCCACAGCCTCCTCACAAGCATCAAGATGACAAAATTTGTGTGCAAGGGGAAACGAGTGAACGGTATAAATAAAAGCGTACCTTTTTGCTCAATCCCTTCTTTCTCCTTGTGATAAGAAGCATGTCGTCGAACAGGATCACATACGTTTCGGTCGGCTTTCCAGTGTCCCACAGCTGAAGCAGGCCTTCGTGAATTATCTGACGTCGGGGTGACACGATAATCGAGTCACAAGGTTGGCGTGCTAAAGCGACTCGGAGAAATTCCGGGACCCAGGTCTAAAAATTTCCAGAAAATAGGGCGTTGTAAAAAAATATTAGTTTTTTGACAACTTTCACAGGCACTTCTGAAACAACGAGTATTTTGATCTGACGCTTTTTCATCTTAAAAATGTATTGAAAAAGGTACGTGAAATGAAAACTTTTTTGCTTGTCGTGCATGCTACATTGATTAATTTTTGCATGAATTGCGATTTCATTTCGAAGAAGATCTGCGTTTTTTCATGTTCAACGAAAACTTCAGAAAGAAAAACTTTCACAGAGCCCTTTATAGTTGTATCTATCTGATTATAAACGGTGCCTGGTAGATTATATAGCATGAACCCATTCAGACATGTGAAAGTCGAGTGGCTCCATTAAAAAACTTATTTAAGTTCCCTATTTTTAGCTAATAATCTGTCACGAAATTGACTAAAGGTGGATTTTCGAGAACAGGGATACTCAAGTAGTAGTTTAAGACAAGGAACAAAATAATAAAGCGAACTTACTTTCGGTTCCATTTCTAAGATGGATGGCCAAACGATGTTTCTTTGTATCTCTAGAAGCCTTTCATAGTTTTTCAGCCATTTCATTTTATCATCCAGTTCACCTGTTGATTGTGGTTCATGACAAAATAAAATTTAATTAGTGCACTCATGAACAATTATGTAAATCTTTACAAGAGTTATTTTACACAATATGCCGTTTAATTTCATTATATTGATGAAAACTTTAGCGTCGCCATACATAAGGCACAATAATTCATTGAAATATAGAGTTTGTGGGAATTTCTTGAAGTCACTGCTTTGGACGAGCACAAAAACACATTGCGAAATCCTCGTTGGTGTAAGTTGATAAGTGAAATGCGAGAAATGTTTTTTCGTTTACGTGGCGGAACAGAATTTCCTAGTCTCTTGCCTTCTTGGTAGTGAAAGCAAAGCCACCATCGAAACTATCAAGGCCAGCCGTTTTGTGCGCAAACTAAAGAGCGCGTGCTCTACAAAATATTGACAACTTTCTTAAGTAATGAGAAAAGTCGTCCTTTTGAAGAAGTTGGGCCTAAAAAAAGTTTAACTCAAGCCAAAACTGTCGTGTGGGTAAAATTATTTATTTAGGTGGCTCTAATAATAGAGTGCCTTGAAAAATGGATCGCGTGGTACTCGATGAAAGTTGATGCAGCGCAGTGGTAAAATCTGAACAGAAGGATTAAAATTTCTAAAAATGAATTCTACCAAGCACAATGATCATTATCCTGTTAAACTTTTGTTTGGAAATGAACATAGTTCGTATGGTTTTAGAATAAATGGCCGAAAACTGAGAATAGATAAATAAGAAATCGGAGAAACCCTCACGTATAGAATTTTCTTGAATTTCCAATATCTGGATGATGAGTTCCTTTTCTTGTGGCTCGTTCGTTCGGCTTTGGATGTCCTTGAGAATTAGTGGAACTTTCATGATGTGTTGCACTGGTGACACGAGAAGGTCCGTTAATTGAAGCTTTTTGCACCGAGGATCTTTCATGCAAAGCTACAAATTAGATGAAACAAATATTAAAAACATTGTGACTATACGGAACTACATTTTCACACAATCTCTTACATTATGTCATTGTATAGCACAAATGACAATTTTTGTAATAAAGTCCCAAATTAGAGAGTAGATAACATAAACATTTGAGATCGACATTATCGACATCGTCTGACAAGAAAGCTATACTTATAAAAACACGACAAATTGTGAAGAAATGTTTTACATGCATAATAGTATTTTAGAACAATCCTCTACAACGATATTTTGACCCTTCAATACTGTCAATAAGGAAAGGGTGCTGTAGACAAAGTTTTCAATCTTGCTGTCAACAAGCACGAGTTCAATTCTACAAGTCTCCAAACTTCGAAGGGAAAACATATTACGGTCACTTTATATATATATGTACGTTCCTGATAACGAAGTTTGACTCTATTTCGACTACCAATGTCATATTGTAATAATTTCAGGATGACTCGTAGAGAGTTCCAAGAATACTTCGAGAGTCTGGCTTTGTTCACGAAGAGTTTCCATTTCAAGAATGAGCTGGAATTATGACATATACTGGTTGAAAGGATACAAACGTAAGATTCAACAAGATGAACAAATATAAGGATAGCATGAAATTTCACTAAATCATATTGCTATTGCATCTCACAAACGCCAAAGCCAACTTCACCAATCATTCAGAAATTTTAGAGTACTTAAGTGGCAATGAACAACAGAATCCTCATCTATGTATACTTATAATTATCATACGAACGTGGTAGAGTCATAACGTACTAGAAAGTAAAATGAATGTTCATTGGTAATTTTGGGAAAGTGAAGAGGTTACTCCATAGCAAGGGTATTTTAGGTGAAACCTTTTACGGGTTTAGAATATCCTGTCGTATCCGACCCAGTCGAGCGATATTGCAGATGTAAAATGGTACTCGTAAAAATAAATAGGCGACACGCATAATTATACTGCCGTAAATGCCGAAAAGTAGGCTCGATTATTAGTCGTATTGATACTTAAAGACGCAATGAGCATAATTGTCAAAATGAATCCAATCATTTCAAATGTGTGAGACATAATCATTTAATTACACCTTGTGAAGATTTCAAACCTTTATGATAATTCTCGAATTTAAATACATTGATTTGAGCATTAATTTTTACCAATGGTTGTATATAAGGAAACTTTCATTGTGGTCATCTTTCACTCGCTTTTTACACTTTTTTACCAAAACGTTTGTATGGTTTGTAAAATACTTGTTTCTAATTTCGACTAAGTATCACTACGACTACATAATTATCGAGCCGACTCCACGTACTTACAACAGTATATGCCTATTGTATTGTTACGACTACAATATCACTCGACAGGGTGTCTGCCACCCAGCTTTTACGTGCCTAACCGAAAGGGAGCTCCTTCAATTACAGAACCTCACTCACTCAAAGCCATGAGTGAAAGAACAACGACGAGACTGCTTTACTGTGAACATGTGTATCGTATGTCCCAAAGGTATTTGTCAAAGTCTCGTTCCCAACTATTTTTTTTAGTATAAGGAGCTTTCAGTTCCTGACAGCTTTACCACTCATCATTGTCACGAAGACGAAACAAATAATCGTCGCTTGTCTTCCAGTCAGTCACTAGGAAAAAGAGCAACTGAACGCAGTTTGGACAGCAGTGTGCCCTAAATTTCTTACATTTCTTGTGGGGTACAAAAACTGTGTAGAACTGACCGTTCCAGTAGAGTTGCTTAAAAGTTATCTTTGACCTTTCATATCTATTTTTTAGTTTAATCCTGCTCGGACCACCAAAAATTGGTATTGATTTCATCTATTTAAACATTGTTGGATGATTTAAAAAATTAAATTCTGTTTCTTGTGCTAAACATTTGCCAAAGTATGCAAAAACTACTACTCCTTTATATTTAGTAGTGCCGCCAATTAGTCATTTACAGCCGACATAATTTTGACACTCCTTGTTTAAAAAATCAATTCCGGGATTTTGAAAATCTGACTTTCAGCAAATAAAGTCACAAATGGATATTTGCGCATTTGTTCGTTGCATTCATTAATCGTAAGCATTACGAAATATCAATATGTCAGTGTGCCATAACAATTTTTTTGAAACAGGCAGGAAGATTAGTTCCATTTACCTTTTCAAACTCGGTGAATTCCACTTGTCGACGGAGGGTTTCCAAGTAATTCAGTGCATTGATGTAGTTAAGAGCGTACCGGTGATAGGCTTGTGACATGGCTCTTGCTTTACTGCTCTGTAAATTTCAAAAGAAGAAAGAAAAACATCAGGAACAATTTTCTTTTCTTGCATCTGATTCTGAAACAAGTAAACTATCCCAGGACGGAAATGTCATTTAAGTAGAAGAATTCATTTTTCGACGAAGCAAAATCCCATTAAATTTAAAGTCTCCAGGTTAGCAACTAGATTTTCTACTCTCACGCCAGACTGTTCTAATATTGGTATGCTGGAAGTTAAACAGAAAAGGGAATAGTTTTTCTCTCTAAAAGGTCGACCAGTCTAAAAGAGGCTGTGTGTTCACCTGCCTCAAATTCAAAATATTGATTTCAAGTATCCGGAGCATAATATTTATTGCCCCGCTTTAGTTTTCTGAATGCCTTCTGACAACCCTATTTTGTATTCTATCAACGGCGAAGAGTACATCAGTCGACTCTCAGATTGGAGAACACGTTTTATCTCTAACATTTGACCTTTTTGTGATCTTTTGTCTCTGCTAAATCAATTCATAAGTAAACTTGTTTCTCTTCTGCCGCAGTTTCTGTTTTGACATGAGTCTTATGCCCCTTAATGGCATGTCAAGTTCGAATTTCTCTTCCGTTCATCCAGACTAGACGTTGGACTCACCTGACCTACTTCTAATTCTGGACGAAAAAACCTAAACTAAATTCACTCAGCTTAACTCGGACTTGTCGCGGAATAGTTGATAGCCCACAATTCCAAGCTGTAACGCTTAAGCCCTTTGAACCATAATGAAATGATAGAATTGAAAACGGACACGTGAAAAGGGTGTCAGGAGCATTCCAATAAGAATATTTTTACTGCCTTCCCCTTAATATCTATATAAACTTCACTCATACTTACCGGCTCAAACAACTTGGCCAGGACTTCGGTGGTTGACAACTCCCCAGCGGCATCCGTCAACTTGAGCAATAAGTGAATAAACTCTTTGCAGAAAGCGTAGGTCACACCGCATAGCTCATCCAAATTACCAAAGAGAAGCTCTGGCTCCGCGTACATCGCAATCCCTTCCACCTGGATTCGTTTCAAGGGCTCCAGAAATACCTTTGACATTTACAATAATAATGATTACAAAAAATATAAAACTATCTTTTAGACAGGTCAGACACAATTTTTTAAATAAAAGAAAAGGTTCCGACTAGGCCCAAATGTTGGACTGGACTGTACGATTATTGAAGTATTGGTGGCATTGTTGGCACAACAGTAATGACTATAAGAAGGACTGCAAATAAAATAAAATGAGGATTGAAAGGTGGCTTTTGCTTCCTTTTCTCAGAATCCAACCATAAAAATGTTTACAAAAGGTTTACATTTTGGCTTCCCGATTGTGTGGGAGAAAAGCCACGTTTCAGTGGAATCAAAAAATAAAAACATGTGGGACTTGTTTGTACGGATCATGTGCCCTCTAAATTTTTATCGTTAACTCGAATGAGTCGTTGTAAATTTTGAAACCAATTTTACCAATTTTACAACCAGATCATGCACATATAATAGCAAGGGGAAAATAACAAATCTAAACGGTTATGTATCGCAGGGAATGGCAAAATTACATTTCGTAATTGCAGCGATAACCATAATGTGAAAGTAGTGTTGGTAGCCATCCCGGTTTCTCTAATAAGGACAATATACTTACTCCATTATTTAGGTACATCATTAAGACCACAACGAGACACAATCAGCCGACACTTTCACCTTTTCTCCTCAATCGACATTGTACCTATTCATTAATCCAGTTGACAAGGAAACTGAGCGTATGTACATTACACTAGAGTTTTATGGAACACACAAAAAAAAGAAGTAAAATTGATCCCATTTTTGTTACCTCACCAGAAAATAACCGAGATCTGCCTTCACTTTATTTCATTTCATCAGAAAGACACATACCATGAAAGGATCTTACGTAATTTGATGAAAAGATCAACGTGATCTTGGAGCTGCTGTATTTGTAATAAGGATAGAAACCTAATAGCAGAACCATCATAAATACACCGTGGGTCTTCAACTTGTAGCAAAATAGGAGGAGAAAAATGAAAATGTGTTTCTTCTTTTCATTCCGTCTCTCTCCCTATTTTTCTGCTTCAAAAAATTGAACACGGCATAAGCTAAGCTCTATTGAGCTCCTCCTTCTACTTTGTACATTGATATGACATGAAAGGATCAATAGAGTATAAAACACGTTGGGAACAGGGAAGACAAAAAACTAGTCAAGACTTTCTCTAAAGGCTTATTTCATATTGCAGAAGGGAAGAAAATCCATTTTTAGTTATTACAATATCTTTCTACAGCAGAGTAAAGAGGAGCACAGGGAAATGACAATGTTTCTCTCTGTGTGATCCAACAAAAAGTGAAACTACAACAAAAAAGTTGCTGCTGCGATCTTGCATGAAAATACATTTTAAGTAGAAAGATCTACTCATACACTCTCTGGAATTATTATTATTGTTGTAGGATTCCTGCGAGGTGTGATGGAAAGGATGGAAGGGACGGATAGTTATAAAAAGTCTTGTACTGGTTTCTCAAAGAAGATTCAAACTACGATTCGACTAAGTTCGTTATTATTCCATTATTATTAGTATTTTCTTGGGAAGAAGGACAGAATGTGGGCGAACAAACTGTTGAAGTTGAATGATAAGCAATATCTAAGAATAGAAAATCGTCTACTTGGGATATTTATAGATTGCACATAAATATGTATGGACACTGCAGAAGAGCCAATCAGAGTGGTCATGAAATGGAAAACCTGCATGATGCATATAAGGGTTCGTCAGTGCTCCTGGTGACGATACACGGCTCAGATAAACTATTTATACAACTTTTGTTCGCATTTACGAGCACCGCCCAATGTCTCCTTTAACAGTGCTCACACAATGGTTATTGAGCAGGAAAAATAAGTAGCGGAGAACCGTTGCGGAAGAAAGTGATAAGGAAAGGAGGGAAAGGTAAAAAGTGTGAGGAAAAGTTTGGAGTAATAGAATGTATCTCTGACTTTGCGTCTTTCCATTTCTGGGAAAAGGGATAAGTGACTGCAGTGCATGAAGTTTTCGTTGCTCTTTCCAAGAAGAGAGATAAAGCAAAGAGTGGAAGGAAGCCGAGATGAGACAGTAATAATTTAGACGAGGGCCTTTACGCAGAAAATGGTAGTAATAGAAAGAGCAGTAAAAAGGAAAGTACTCACATTTTTCAGCACCATGAGATGATCGTAGAGAAAGGAGCACTCACTCTGGAACAGGTCCCACAAGGCTTCCTTTGAATTAAAATAATAAAAGCATACGTGCATTTGTGTCAATACTTTTGGGATAACTCTCAATAACCTTAAATCCGTTACCTTTTGTCTCATCTTCTGACGTACATCCGGGTCGGATATTGATTCCTCAGGTGGTGGCTGCTGCTGCTGTGGTCCAGAAGCACTCGTACCACCAGTCGAGCCTGAGGCAGACACACCGTCTTTACTGGCAGTGCTGATGAGCAAATCCTTCTCACTCTTCACTTGGTTGAGTGGAAAAGGCTTGCCACCTTTGCTGCTGGTGGTTGTGAGGCTGCTGCTTTCTCCTGTCGTCTCGGTCTCCGTCCCTTCCACGAGTTTCTCTCCCATGAGAAAGCCTTGAGTGCCACGGAAGAGCGCTGGGGTAATGCGACGCTCCAAGCACCGATCACTCATCGTCCTCATCAGTCCCATCCGCTTCCTCACCAACGGCTTCGGACTCTTGATGATTGAGCTCACCTTTTCCTCCTTGGCGCTACTGCTGCTTGCTCCTGTCGCAGGTGGGGCGGAAGGTGTGCTCGTGAGAAGGGGGTGACCAACGGCGACTAGCGTGGCGCCACTACCGATGCCGCTACTACTAGAATTACTCAGGCCTCCAGCTCCAATGCTCTCAGTCAGTTGGACGAGATGATTGTCAGATTGGGTATTGGCGTCCCCTCCGTCTTGGTCCTTGGGTCCCTTTGGAAGAGCAGTACCAGTAATGGGTAGATTCGATAGACTCCCTTCAGAACTACTGCCTGAAGTCACACTACCAATCGATCCCGTCTTTTTTACCTTTTGATTTGCCACGTGGCCTACGAAGTCGGACCAACACATGCCCTTGAATCGGGTGAGCTTCGGGTCGCTGTAATCACAGGGTTGGATAAGACTCATGATCTCTTCAATCGCTCCGGAGGGACCTCCTTTGGGACGACTTCCTCGCTCGAACTGCATACAATTTATTAAGATTACTTTTAGCTATCTTGCTTTCATTTGATTCCTTTTTTAATGTGCAAATATCTATTTTAAGACATGCTTCACGAGTTCAGCTGTATGAACTTGTCTGTTTCGCCAAATCCTTATACTACGCAAATATGTACATTTTTCACTCAATAAATATTTGGGTTGCCTTTATTTAGAAGAAAACTATGAGCATGATTCGATTTTCGTGAAGGATGTGTTGTGGTAAAGATATCCTTGTGACGTCAGCGAGCATGACGTATGTTATCTTAAAAGATTGAAGCCACATCATTGTCAAGCACCATCCAATTTACTTTTAGTCATCAGGTTAAAAACAACTTTAAAAATACTCCATCAAGTGACGATTTCAGTGTGGAGTTAGAGTTAGAAGGAAGCTTTAATTCTAGTAAGATTTTTATTCGCGTCCTTGATTTATTTATACACTCACTCACGAAAAGGAAAACGCGTGTTGCCAAACATTTTTCCTAGTACATTTACCGGGGGCAAAACAACTTGGTAAGATGAGTTTAACGCAAAGTTATCAAGGGTGGTTAGATTTTGATACGGAAAAGGTAAGATGTAAATTACATGGGTTTCATGCAATCAAATAACATCCTTTTCTACCTAATTTGAGTAATCCCGATAAAAAGCAAACCAAAATATAAATAACGTTTTTAACATGCGTCAGGATATCAACTTGAGAAAATTTGCCTCTTTACAGTTTTTGAGATAAAAGGTTCTGTAAAATGAAACACGGACAAGACCACATTTCATTCTACAACCTGATTGCGTACACATTCTTTGGCTTGTACAAGTCCGCTGCAACTTTGTCAACGAGACAAGACTCGCGGAAATGAGATGACTCAGGGAGAAAGTTTTTAGTTTCAGGTAATATTTTGTGTGTGGCAAATCGGAACCTTTTGTGTAAGTAGAGTTTTCTTCACGGTGTCAATGTCGGTGACATGACAAGCTGCAGAAAGAAATGTGTATGCTCTGGAGTTGCTTTTTGCCGTGTCTCAGCTCTGCCCAACTTCGAGCTTGGAACAGGAACAGAAACAGTCATTCACTCACTCGAGCCCATTTAGAAAATTGAAAAGCCTTTCCTGCACAAGAAACCGTGAAAACCGCATGTGAAGGAAATTAAGAAACGAAAATCGGGAATTGCATCTGTGTCTACAAATACGGTTATGCAAATTATATATCTAGCGTTTGATATCTAATTTCCGACGTTACATCCAAACTATAAACCGCGCTTCCAACATCAAATGATCACTGAATCACTGTACGCTCTTCCCAAAAGTTGCCATTTGGTTGAACTGTCAAAGGAAAGTGTATTCAACCCTGCGTGTCCCAAAATAAACGCGCTAGTTTATTGATCTAACATCCGAAAAAATTCAAAATTTTAGGAGTGTTCACTCTCTTTCTTCTATTGTTCGAATACTACTCACTTCAAAGGTCGAAGCCAATTTATTTTACTGATCCAGTAAACCATAATAAAACACAATAACCGTGTACCTAATCGAACGGTGAAACTCACTCGCTTTTAATTATTCCACAAGTCTTTACCGTGGCTATTTATTATTCAATAGAAAAACCACGACCATAGGTTTCCATTTCCCCGCGTGGGGTAAAATTTTGTAACGCGATATAAAAGCGAGAAATCACATTTTTCACAACAACCTCGTAATAAAATATAAAATCACATAGCATTTTAACAAAGCCTTTGTACGTGTTTGGAAGTATGAGAACGTGTCCACATGTCACCAAAGAGAAAAAATCTTATTTACTTTCTCTCTTTCCCCATTTCCCGTATAGTACTTCGGTTTTATTGCAAAAAAAATAAACGCTGCAGAAAGGAGACAAAGGAAGGCCAAGTTTCGTGTATTCTTTACGTCTCCAGTTTTAAGCTCAAAACAAACAGATAATCTGGCAACATGAATCTTATATTTATAATATTAGTTTGGAACTAAGCCCAACTTACTCAGACAGTATCATGTGTCAAGTCTGATGAAGGTGTAGGCTTTATGAGGGAGAATGGAAAAAAATAGTTCACGCTTCCGTTGACATTTCTTTATGACACCCTGCCACTAGTACGAATTTACTGCCTTCGTTGTGGAGGTAATTGTTTGTGTGTTTGTGCCAGGCTTTTCTGGTAATAAAACGGAGAATTCAAGTAACAAGTTGAACGCACGACACACGGTATTACAGTCACTCCACCGCAAGAGGATAGTATGGTTCGGCAACAAGTGTCTTCGTGTTCCTAAACAACAACTGTATTTTTTCAACTGAAGCATTTTGTAAGTTGTAACAAGGCGCTTTATTGTTTTTTGAAAAGGATACATTGGTACTTGAGCTTGATTAAGGTAGAGTGAAAAATGTCCTTAAATACCTAACAACCCAACATCAACATGTTTTTGTTTTTCCACTTTACAGAGCCAAAGAAAACAAAGTGGATTTATGAAACTGTAGAAGAGGTTGCCCTCTTTCTATTTTGTAATATAAATTTATTGAGCGTCTGATATTTCCTGCTTGGTTCAAAGGTAATGGAAAAGTGATGACTTACGACTTACCAGCTTAAGAAGTGACCAGGTGGCTTTCCCCTTCCTGGAGGTAGTATTCTCTGCAAACAAAGCAAAAGAAGGATTAATACAATATATTAACGTGTCAGAAGTTTCACACTTCTTTTTTTGGGGCAGCCTTAATTTGTGCAGCAACCCACACCACATTCCGGATCCATCAACAGCCACATTGTACAATACCAAGATGGATTCGTTTTTAATGCTATACAACGCCCGAAACAAAAATATTATTTATTATTATTACTAGCAGTATGAACATTAATCCGTACCTGTTTCCAGCACATTTTGTATCGGGGAGGGACTCTCAATCGTGGTTCCTGGAGTGAATTTGTAGAAGAATAAAGCCAAGGAATATGAAAGAGTGGAAACCAGACGATTGAGGTTAAATTAATGTATCACAGTGACTTTACTTGTCGACTAATCATCATCATTCTCTTCTCTTCTTCATCATCATTGTCATCACCAACAACGGCAGCACAACTTCATCTCGTTTCACCAAAAAATGTGCTGAGGCATCATCAGTAAATTGCTGATTTTTTGCACAAGCAAGCCAAATAAAGAAGGTAGGAAACAAGCTAAACATAGAGCAACTCTGCAATACTACTGCCAACCACACTAGGCGAACCTTAGCGCGGTGCTAACTGTCAAGCATTGCATTATTATTTTTATTGCTTTCTCTTGTAAATGTCATGAGAGAAAAAAGATATATAGCGGAAGGCACTACGTGATTACATTATGAGACCTATACAAAGTAATGATTATTGTCGTATAAAAGTTGGTAAATTGTTAACGTAAGTAACTCTATCCTACATCAGCCATATCCACTCGCTCTTGACAATCTTCCCTTCTCCAAGCAAGTTGCAGGTGTGTGTAGAAATAATGAAAATAATCCATTGGACTTAAACACAAATAACGTATTTATCTTATCCGGTGATAATCCTAATTCGAACTTCTCCAAAAACGATATTCACACGAGTCTGTCTAGACGTGTTTATTATATGCCATTCCTTTACTCTCTCTCACTCCGTTGATAGTGAAGTTGTTTTATGAGGAGCGCTGCGAAAGTTAGCGCAGTAAAATTCAGTTTCGTGGCTTTGCTTTTGAAAGACAGAGAAATCAATACTGAGGATCAAATTATCAACAGTATTCATGAGGACGATTATTTGCTGCGATCATCACGTTATTTAATGAGATGACTTGGAACTGTAGAATTTCCCCTCAGTCCCATCAAATTGGAAATGGGGTTGTTAGATTACTAGTGCAAACCATTAGGCGTTAAATTTTTGCCAACAAATTTCGTAATATCCGCATGTGAGCTAGACGACGGAAGCCACATTAATTTGTGGTTTGTATGTGCATGCAGCTTTATTTGAATCCCATGGATTTCGTTGATTTGATACATTACAATCCATACTTTTGATACATTTTCGAAGGAAATGGTTTACATGCGCATCACGTAAAGTTCTGGCAACTGGTAAAAACAGAGATATACACAAAAGTTTATCCCCGATTACGGCTAGGTAATTCATTAATTTTTATTTTCACTTCATTAAATAAATACCAATTTTAGGAGTGAAATGAAATGATAATCAACATTCACTTGATTCGGTGTGAAAATCCATGAAGAGAAGAGAGTTAGTGTTAAGATGGCCCTTGACATTCCCCAAAAAATGAAATCCTATTACGAGTGTGAAATCCGGGAGGCGATTTCTGCTCTCTGCTGTCATTAAAAACGGAGTTGGAATACGAAGTGTCATCACAAAGTAAATGAGGGGAGAACTCTCGAAGCATTTTGGAAAAGGTTAACTAACAAGTGAAAGTGGAATGGAATGGCTGAGATGATATCACAATTGGTCACTTGGGTCCCATATTTAACAGAGTGCTGGGGAGTGTATCATAGTGAAAAGTAGGAGATAAGTGGAATGGGACGAGACCCGCATACAATATTTTTCAGTTCAAGCAAAACTCGAGTGGGAGAAACGAGTAGTGCTGGCTCAGAGCTGGAAACAACCACCACACTTTTGTCGGAGAAAGAAAATTCTCTCCATGTCTCCCGTTCTTTCTTGCTCTTTGCTTTTGATTGTTTTACTGTAGCCTTGTTAATGCATTGTACACATCCACTCACGCACACGTAGTCGTATCTAGGCATATGTAGATATGCGCTACGTATTGTTACATATCTAAGTGCTTCCTGCGCTTGTCTAATGGCCAGATTACACAAAATTGGTTGCATGTTGGATGTGGAAGTGGGCATTAAGTTCGACTCCGCAAAACGCTGAAAACTACATGATTACAATGCAGTTGTGTGTATGTGGTGTTTGTTTCACAGAGAGAAAAATGTACACAAAAAGTCTCCTCCTTGAAAGCAGATTTTAATCTTCATTATGCATCTGCGGTGCAGACTTGCAGGGAAAAAACTAGAGTTCACCACAACCCTTTAGTACACATTTGTAAAAAGATAATGATTTAATGATAATGAAGCCAGATGCTATTGGGTTCGTTAATTAAAGCTTTTCAACGTATATTTCTATCTCCACTTTCATTAAATATTTATTAAGAGAAGTTTATCGATTGGGAGACGGAAAATAAACCTTGACTTCTCCCATTTTTTCTCTTTTGACCACTGTCGGACATAAGAATTGTAACGGCGTACTTAAAAGCAAACGAATTCTTTTTTGTTTATTGGCTAATTCTAAAATACTTTGTTGCCTTAACATTTCGAATGTTGAAGTTGGAAGTTTAGTAGTTTTTCGTTCTACGAAAACAAAACATTCCCACACAACAAATCAACTAAAAGGGTTTCTTAAAACGCCCAACCCAGTGCGTGCTTCATTCACAGAGGAAAACTCATGAGTTTTAAAAGTGTGTAGGATGAAAATATGTAGAAAAAGTATGTAACTAACCAAATCATCCAAGAGAAAGCTTTGATGTAATTTTGAGAATCTTTTGTTTCTCTCTACAGAGACTGACTTTTAAGCATAACTTTTTATAAAGGAGGGAAAGCAGCGTCATAGACAAAGAATTTTACACGAATGAGACGCAGCCCCAACTCCAGAATTATGACACGAGCACAGCTTTCAATACGCTTTAGGCGAATTTATTAGCATTATCTCTACCTCGTTTTTTTTTCTCACGTTGGTCCCCTTTTTGAGGAGGAAAGAGGCTAAAGTGTAGGCATGAATATCGATTTAAATGAACAATCATCGTTATGTAAAAGGAAAAATTCCGACACAAAATTTGTGTTAAATTAGGTGTCAAAAATTTATGTAGACACATCCACGAAAAATAAATTGGAAAAAAAATTTCTTCTTTGACGTTATCCACATACTTAAGTTGGAAAATATTTCGTCTGTAAAATTATATAAATATCCCTTTCTTTTGAACGAAATGAAAAAACATTTAGTATGAAAATTACAAATTGGAAATATTTTTTCATGTGCGTCACCAATGTTATTGAGCACTGCGTGCAATCTATTTCAGTAGAATTATTCCATTTTTTACACACTATATATAACCTTCAAGTCCAGAGTCCAGGAACGAATTTACGTTTCCGCAAGGTTGCAGTAGTGTAAAGAATCGAGTATCTGCGTATGTAAGCCACGAAACGAAACGAAATTGAAATTTGTGTGAGTAAAAATAAAAGTGGAGAGGAGGTAGTTCAGTGCAATAGAGGGTATAATATTTCGGCGGCCAGTGTTAATAGAACAACGTGATCTTCATTTTTGGGAAATTGTGTGACAAAGAATGAAAAGAATTGCTCACGGGGGAAACTATATCTGTAAGAGAGCGCTGTGTGGTGCATGTAAAAAGCTCCATTTCTTTTCTTTGTCATGTGTGTAGGTAAATCTATAAAAGGGAAAGAAATCTTTGTGAAGTAACCTAAAGAATGGCGGCGGGGGACCTTGCGATTTATGAGATGCCTTCTTGAAAATCGAGTTCGACTCTACAACTGATCCATCTTCAGGCCACAGTCTAATAGAAATTTTTTATTGCCATATTATTATTTCCTACCTACTCGGACTCATTCAGGGAGTTCTGCGAAGAATTGCTAGACAAAGTATGTAATTGAATAAATGGTTCAGTTCCCAGAAATATACGTTTTACACAAAACCTTACAACGAATGAATAACTTTTCCAATACGAAAATAATAAATGTGTAACTATCTAACATTTTACTTTTTTCCTCAATTTAGGAGCCCTAAAATCTTTATAGAACAGTTCAGCTTCAGCTCTGCAAAATCATCTCTAATTTTTGTCTCATTTATTCGTCTTTTCCTTTGGGCTCATCGCCTTCCTTCTGGTCATAATTATGTTTTCCATTGAATTATTCAACTAAAATTCTCCGAAATTCAACGCCGAAATTCTATGCCCTTTTAATTTCAATCAAATTCAGTTAATATCATTTTGATTAACTTCGCTACTCTACTCAGGGCGTAGATAAATATGATTTGTGAAGGCTCTGCACGATTTACTTTGCATTCTATTCAAGCATGGAAAATGAAGCCACGATAAAACGAAGTGAAACACGAACCCGTGCAGCGGTGGAGGGGAAGTTGGTTAAAATGTCCATGATAATTAAGTAATATGATTCCAGTGAAACTAGATCAAACCACACAGGTGATACTGACCTACTACGTAAGTGCATTTTAGCATGATTTGCATGTATGAGTTTGGAGTTATAGAAAAACGTTATCCGACACCTCTGTCCGCAAAATAAACCTGAGCATGAGGAAGCAGGAAAGTTGTGTTGGTTAGCGACTGCCATTAGTGGAAAGATTTGCTTTAGGAATCGATTAGCTCGCACGCAAACAATAAAATTCTCCCCCTACCACATATCCGCTTTCTCTGTTCAAATATTTGTAAACCTTTCCCAACTTTTCTTTATCTGTGTTCTGCCCCCCCGGAGAAGTAAAAAAGAACTTTTGATTTTGACTTTAAAATTTTAATTACGACTCACACAATGTATTGATCAAATACAGAATGTCTAACTCACTACACACAGCATCTAAATCATTAAAGGAAATTTTGCAGAGGCAGCATATAATTTACTTACGAATTTCACATTAATATTGGAAGCTTCTTTCTAGCTCAGTGCACATTTTATTGCATTAAGTCGTGAATGAAAGTTAAATTACATTACGCAGTAAGGTTCCATTCAAGGATTGCCCAGAATAGGGAAATGTGGGTGAAAACCTTTTTCCTCTCAACTTTAGTTCCGCTAAATGTATTAATACAGTCGAATGACTTTACTTATTTTCCTGCTCCCCAGTCCCCAGCTACTGATGGCATTTTACTTCGATAAGAAAGCCGAAGAATAAGAAGGTAGCGCGACTATCAGTCGTTGTCGCAACCAGCTTTCATGAACGGGAGGACATTACTATGTAATGGAATAAGCTGTGATGTGAAGTGTCCATTAACTATAGCTCTAGATATTACGCAGGAATGTATGCGAAGGCAACGGTCTAGTTTAGTTTTATTTATTACCAACTTTGTATCAATCATAATAGTATAAAATCCTTGAACTGAATACCGAGAGCTAAGCCTGAGCATAACAATAAGTTAACTTTACTCCGTTATCTAAAATAAAATCAGGTAGGGCAACTCCTCCATCCAACTACAGCAGAGCAGGGCTGTAGTACTTTCACTCCTATTACAACAGTCACCTTCTGCTGCCAATTCCCGATCATCCTGAAATGTTGTTTGTGATCACCACATTACAAAAAATTCATTTCATCTACTGATTAGACACTTGCTGACCTCTTCATTTGAAACCTTAATATGGGTTGAAATAATATAACAGTGAAAATGCCAGAGCCAATATCTACCTCACTGATATTCGCGCTGTAAAATGCAAAGTTCAATTCCAATTCAATGCTCAAACTAATAATTGAAAAATTAATTACATTGACATTAACAAAAATTAGTAATATTGCAATTAAATTAAGCCAAGAAAGATGAGTATTACATGTGCAGCTGCAAACGACTTGGTTCCCAAGCTTAAATGCTTTCCAAATGGAAGGCTCAGCCTGGGTCAGAAAGGCCTTATCATCAGTTGAAATGAATTGTATACCATGTACTGATCACGAACCACCTCTAGAAAACTTTCAGGATGATCATGAATTGACTCAAGGAGCCACTACTGTAAGTCGGAGCAGCAGAAGCAGTAAAAGCTTGCATATTATTATCATAAAATGGCTTCAGTAGCTCAAAGTGAAAGTTGTCGGAAAGAAACTTTTTTTTGGGAGAAAAGGCATGTGTCTAGTAGAGAGGAAAAAGGAAGTTACTCGTCGCCTACAATGCAATAGCGGCATCAGCAGCAAGCAAGCAACAGAGTAAAACTGGTCGAATTAAGTAATAGCAATGTGTTGTAGCAAAGCTAACAGAAATGAGTTTGTGTGACGTACGTACCCAGCAAACTTTTTCTTTGGCTAAGACATTTTCCGTAGACGAGTAGGTCCCCGGGACATATCTGCATGGGTGGGATGACCACTATGGAACTTCGTCTTGCTCGTGGACTCGTATTATCATCGTTGCGACTGAAAAGCAAAATATTATGACACATATTTTAATTATTACTCTCCCCACGTTTTAACATAAATAATTATCATTCTATTATTAATTCCCCGTGAAAGGGTTCTCTCTACATGACTCCTGCGTTAACAAGTAAAACAATCTAAACTATTCTGCAGCTGCGCGCGCAAGGACATATTCTCGTAAGATTTAAGAAAGGAGAACCGTGTCACGGTAATATAATTGATAGCGATTGGGATCATTTAGTTTTGATCCTTATTGTTACAGGAACAAACAAAAATAGTGATTTTGACCTTTCGGGGAGGTAAAGTACCGTCTGCATAATACATAAAAATTTCCAATCGTTTCCATCATCATTGCAATTTTAATTTGAAAACTCGTGTCGTCTTGAACATGCTCCTGTTTGATCTGCCTTTTACTACCAAATCTACCGAGAACTGCTTTCTCTAAGTTTTCATGAATTTCATTGAAAGCAGGAAAATAACTTTCTTCATAATATTTTCATCTCCGCACACCAATCCGAGTAATTTTGTACAGCTGTTTTATTACAATACTCATGCATACGGGATGGGCGACCCAGTACGGTGGAAGTGAGACGACGATGACGACTTCAAAAACTTTTTTCTTTTTTTTTACTACTTGAGCAAACTAGACACCAGAGGGAAAGGGAAAAACGAAGAAATCGGATAGAGAGATGAGCCCATTTTAGTTGAAATTTTACAACAGGGAAAGTATGCAAATCATAGAGTTCTTAAAACTCTCCATAGTAAGACGAAGTGAAATTCACCGTAAATAATACTGTGAATTGGTGTTGGTGATGGTGAGCTTCAATGAAAAATGAAGATGTTAGGTAGATTCTGCCGTGACTTGTGGCAGTAGTCACACGAGCGAAAGCAGTAGCAGTACTTGGTGGTAGCGGCATATTACACAGATTACAGGTGAGCTCCTTTCATGTACCTAATTTCAGAGTAATCGTTACAACATTAGTTAGCAGTGCGAAAACTATGCTCGAGCGAGTGAGAGTATAAAAGTTGTAAGCATGACGCTTTTTGCTATTTCAAGAATTGCCAGCGAATCCCTTTCCCTCCTCTTTCTTCATAATAAGTAATGGACTCAAAGCAGCATGTTTCGAATTGGAATCTTCTTTTTTTCTCTCGCTCGCTCCTTTCGTTTCTGAAAGTAGCAATGCAGTATTCTAATACATTGTATAAAATTTGCATAAGACGTTTAAGAAGCGAGGAGAAGCGGCTTGCTACTCACTCTCTCGGTCGCCTTAACTATCCAGCTTTCTCTGTATATGTGAGTGAGTGAAGTCATTGTCCCATTGTTGTATATTGCAGATGTCGACGTTGTTGGAGAGCAAGGAAACGCAACGGTAATGGGATAACATAATTTCTCGGATTCGCAACGACGAGACGAGAATGAGAAGCGGTTGACTGGTTAAACAGAACAGGTGGATGAGAAGGAAGAATGGATGGACGGGAGTGGAGTTGAATGAATGAATGAGGTAGCTCGGTTGGAAATTTATCCCACCTTTCTTCTCTTCGACTCAGGAAAAAAAACAAAGAGGGAAAGTCTGCAGCTAAACGTTTTAGCAGTCCTGAGCGTCTCCTAATCTTCCAAGACTGACTCTTGGAGGAGAACAATGGAAATAAGGAACGAACGAAGAATATGTCGTACGGTAAGAATTCATTAGTTCTACCTTCTACCTCCATTCCTCCCAGCTTTCCAAAGGTTTTTTTTTCGACGGGATCTTTTGCGTTTCTGATGGTTCACATCACGCCTTTGTGGAGTATGGACCGAAAACAGTAATACCATTGTATTAGTTCGGAAACCACGTACATAAGTAAACGAAATGATGGCGCGTTTGAATTCCTTAAATTTTTCCTTTTAACGCAGAGAGAAAAGCCACGAGAAAGGATTAATCCCAGCTTGGTTTCATTCATAACAATAGGAAACGCTAGGTTTCCTTTAAAAATCTATTAGTCTGCATTATTATTATTTGCATTATTATTGCTTGTGCTCCGAGAATGGAGGAAAAAAGAAATTTCCGTTCCCGCATGCTGTTCTCTTTATTTCTCCTCATTGTTAAACATAAATCCTCTATGAGCAATAAAATGGGCCAATTATCTCCTTGCGCTTCACTACTCCACGTCACTAGCTACTAAGTGGCGACCACGTTTCCTGCTTTCTATCCACCTACCTACCATTTATCTATCTTGTCCAAAGTGTTCCAGTCCGCGTTTCTACCACGCCTTTGTGTGCAAATTTTCTCAGAGCCAGCGTCTTATCTTGATTCAATCAACCTTGCTATTGTTGCTAGAAGCTGGAAATCTATTCTACGGAATTTTCTTGATTTTCCTTCGCCCAGTGGTCTACCGTCTGATACGTACTATAAATCTGTACAGTTCATTTCATGTGGTCAGTCTCACAGTTGTCATGTATGGATGAGGCCTGTGAAGCAGAGATACGGCTCATGGTGTTTCCACCCACACCCACTTCCTCTCCATGAAAATGAGTCATTTGCCTGTCAAAGGAAAGTCAGGCATTTTAATAAATGAAAGCTAAACACATGCTACCTTTTCTTGTACGCTTTGCTCTGGCTGCGACTGCTGGGTTGGGCACTACCCTGGTTAAGCTGAATGGAATTAAAGTGAATTTTGGAAAGAAATAGAAATTCCTGGTATGCCAATTTTACAACGGAGGAGGCACTACGCTTTCTTACAAGGTCTCGAGGTACAAGTTAGTAATGGTAGAGCAAAAAATGACCACTCTAAGATTGATTACATCTTTTCAGATGAACCTTATAACCTACACTGTCGAATTTGATCAGAAGTGACAATCAATTTCTTTGGGAAAGATATTGCAGCTTTCCGCTTATTTTTAATTAAAAATGATAATCAATTGAATTTCCCTTGAGCAGAAATGTCATTAATGGTGTTTGTCTTAATACTTTAGTTATGACTCACCAGGAGTTTTTATCTCGGTCCGCGTCATTCTCGTAGTCGTGATCTGGAATAATCTTAGGAGGCACGAGAGCGGGACGTCGGGTCAGCGAGGATGCAGGAGGTCCAACAAGAGGATCGTCCTCCTCCTTCGTGCCTCCTAAACTACTTCGGCTACCACATGTGGCTCCTGCGAGTGAGCCCCCTCGCGTGGGTGGACTAGACCTATCCACATTCGCTGGGTGATCGTAATGACTTCCTGGACTTAGTGTCTGAGACATGCTGGGGGATAATTCCAAACTTGGGAACACGTTTTGCTGTCCGTTCTGCAAGAGAAAATAAGACAAAGAAAAATCATAAGAGAGTCAGTCATTTTTTTCATAGCTGTAAAGCATGACACATGCCTAGTAATGCCACATCATGTAAACAATACTAATATTAAGCACTACATCTGTACCGTGTACAGATGTACGTGTACTACACCTCTGCTGGTTCCGTAGTATGGCGTTTCAGAAACGCTATTTATCTACTGTTATGTAGTACAAGATTGTACAATAAATAATAAGGTGTTTTATAGGCATGCACGTAGTCCCTGAATGTTCGATATGATTTTCAATCTTTTGTAGAAATAACGCGGCATTATTAGTGACCATCTGAACATAAATCTAAATATATCTAATGACTACAACATCGTTAACTCCACATTCCCTTTCCCAGTGTGTAGACAGCATTTTCCACTCGACTACCGCTCCACCTTTTTCTCCAGCATCTTTTTATCAGTAACTCTATATTGTCTAGTAGTCCGTTGTAGTTCATCAGCAAGACAAGGAATGCTCTACTAGGAGAAAATCTAAGGTCATCTCGATCTTCCATTGGAACAGGACATGTGTGTTCAAACGCTATTTTTTACACCCATTTCTCTTCAATTGTGGGAATGGAATATAGTCTTCCAGGCAAAAGACCTGTGCTACATTATTCACCATTATATTTATTAAGTAGAAAATAGGTGGAGCATTACCGTTTAAAATGTGAGCAGGCGAGTGACTAACGTGCCTGGTAGCAGTAGCAGCAGTAGATGCAATGCAAGTAACCCGAGTTTACAACATCCAATGATTTACTGTGCAATATAGTTTATTGTTGGTGGCGCAACGAACATTTCCCTTTCCATGCCACTTGACATTAATAGTAAATATTTGACAATATAAATGGGCAGGAATGAAAGTGTGGAGGAAGAAAAAAGTTTCGTTGGAAGCAAAAGCCAAATAATAATGTGAAAGAGAACGACACAATATATCTATCTCAGCGTTTCTCTCTTGTTTATTATTTCACTCCTTTTCAACATTACGGAAACGGGCAGACTAAAAGATCATTTTATTTTCTCTCATCTCTCTCTCACGAAAGTAATGACATAGTATCAACTAGAGTACAACACATGAATTGTGGAAACAAACTCTTGACTTAAAGTAAGGAGAAGCCTGAGACAAGAGAAAAGATGTCTCGCAAAATCTTGAACACGACTAGAGCGAAGAAGTAGCGTTTCGTGAATCCTGGTAGAAACTGAACCACGTTCCTATTATATAAACCAAAAAACGACACACTGCGTTTTTAGATATTATTTCTTCATCCAACCCAGTGACGTCTTGAAAGCAGTGAAAGTAAAGTCAGGTAAGAAGACAAAAATAAAAGAAGAAGTTCGGCTTAGGAATCAGGCATGCACGAATGCTTGCATGCCAGGCCATGGGAATTACTTACAGGAAATCAAGGTGAGTTTATATTTTTCCCCAGAATATTGTGTTACGCTCTTTCCCAGCGAGACGAGAAATGGACTAGATAATATTTTTCGGTTATGGAAAAGCCCTTTTCACTTTTTGTGGCTCAAGTTTCTCACGAGAAATGTAATGCATGGAAGAGGACGATCATCCGATGAGATAAGCAGATATTTTTGCACGTATTACGATTCACTGAAACTAAAACAGTGAAAGTGTGTTAGGGAAACGGATCAGTCAAAACGTACTTTTCCTTGCTGC
Source organism: Cyphoderus albinus (assembly GCA_021029165.1). Taxonomy (NCBI): domain Eukaryota; kingdom Metazoa; phylum Arthropoda; class Collembola; order Entomobryomorpha; family Paronellidae; genus Cyphoderus; species Cyphoderus albinus. Next base: position 55,261 of record VYYJ01000105.1, on the reverse strand, counting down.
TCAGTACATTCACACGTGCATGATTTCCCTTCAATTCCATGGTAAAGGCAAGGTAAAATCGACGTAAAATAATATGATTTCACTTTTATTATTTATTCCGCATGAATACTGTATCATATTATTTTCTCTTTGCACCATCTCTGTCCAATTCTCTAAACTCTGCAACAAGGAAAAACGATCAATTCTCTTTTTCCTCTGTCGAATGAGTCTAAAAAGAAAAAAGTGCTCCCACCCAGTCGTAGTCATGTCAAAGTCCGACTTTAATATACCGATTATCTTCCATTTCCTACTTTTTATCAAGCAAAAGCAAAAAATATATTTTTAATATAGATTATTTATTTTTTTAGATTGACTACTCCCTCAACGAAAAGTGCACTTTGGCAGAGGAGAGAAAATGGAGATAGGAGAGAGTAGGAAACAAAGTGTTTCCAGTTTTGGATTTTATCAATATAATACGCATTAGATACATTCTGGTGGTTCCGCTAAAAGTGAATTTAATGCATTCGTGCATGCATCACCAGATTACTGTATAAAGAGCATTATTTTCACCCACCGTGTCATTATGATACGAAAGTGTGCTACTTGCGACTTTCCGTAGAACTCGGAGAACCACTCCATCCAAAAGATAAGTTTCCTCTAGTCGCGGCAGACGTTTTTGTATACAAGACACCGGCGCTGCGTTTATCCGATTACCTTCGTTCTCATTGTGCTCCAAATCCTCCATTTGAAATGAAACAATTACAACGAGTGATTCAAACTAACGGCCGAAATTCATAATTAACTTGTTCCAGAATTGTTGCAGATATTCAATTCCGTCATTTTCCTTACAACGAAATTCAACGCGCAAAAAAGTAGCAACTCTTTCTTTTGATGAAATAAATGAACTTTCCAAATCCAACAAAAGCCTTAATCCACCATGTGCACACTGAATGTGTGTATTCCCAACAGAAACATTCCACGAAAGTGGGAAAATAGTTGTAGCTTGATATATAGCTGACCTCAATCAAACGTGTATAAATAAAAGCTAGTGTAACAATAAGTTCGATATACGGTCATACGTGGTAGCCTTATTGTTGAGAAAGTTTTGTTTCTGCTTGACTTTCTGCTCGCACGCATGAGTATTTCTCCTTTTATCACTACGACGCAAACATCCGATCATTATCACTATTTTTAACTCTTCTGTTCGAATCGTTCGTTCTTCATTCGTGCATGAATGCTGCTTAAATGCTACTTTCTGGGTGGTTCGGAATAACAATCCCCTCCATCATTATTTGTTCTATGTGGATATTGTTAGTGGAATAAAAATTGGAAGCCAGTGGCACGATTTTGATTCTCGACCCAAATATTTACGTGGCTTGGATACAGTCAGCTTATTTATATCAATTTAGGGGGATCGAGTTTCCTCATATTATGCGAATATTTTCTTGAATGTGACGCCCTTTCGTAAATAGCATAATATCATATCACATTTAAAAAATTCCTCTCTGGAGATATTACAAATAATGCATTGATACCGCAGTCCAATGAACGACACAACAGGGAAATATTTCAGATCACATGACAGTTCAGTGTAGCAAAAGTTTGACTAAGTAAGTCATACATTTTCTTGAGCAGGAAAGTGTCACAAAAGAAAATGTGTGGAATGTGCATATTCAGAAAACAATCCTCCTACTGTGTGCCCCAATTTCTTTAATATAGCAAGGCACAAGAAATTTCCAGTCCCTACAGTATTTCCGTTCAATAAAACATTTTTAGCAACCAGCTTCGCCGTAATAAAAATAAATGCAACATGGCGTTATGCGTTTCTTTGCGCTTAAGTGCATCAAACTTTTTCTCTAAATATACACAACTCAATGAACCACACAAAATTTTGAACTTGCCAAGCAAAAATTCTTTGCTGCTTGCATCCAGCATTGGGTCTTGTTTTGGAGGAGATTTATTATTTATGTAACGTAACGTATCACCAGCAGCAACAGTGGGCCAGAAAAAAAACGGAGAATTGTATTATGAACGTTATTTTACTCTTCTCTCCTGGAAGTGTGTGCAAGCATGTGTGCACGCATAACAAACAGGATTACTCACAACGACTTTTGCACTACTCCCTTCCTCTCCTCAAGGCAAGAAAATGCATTAAGGTTCAATATCATTACTACCAAGGTACATTAATAACACGAACTATCCGTCCCAGTATAAGACCGCAGGAGTAGGAACCTCAATGATAAGAAGTTCCTATTTTCACGTACATTTTGATGGATCCCTACGTCAAAAGGAACCACCACCATCCAGGCTTTTTCCTTCTTCTCCCACCAAGTTAAAAAAACACGTTCATCTCTTACTCCCTTTACTTCGCACTAAAAGCTTATAATACTTTCCCGTCTCCTGTTTGCTTCTCGATGAAATGCAGGATGTGAAGCTTTCTCTGAGCGTCCTGGATTATTACAGCAGTGGCGGTGGTTGGTTGAAGCGGTGGTGAGTCCCAAAACTCCATTTTTTTCCTTTCTCAAAGGTTCTTTTCATTCTTTTACCTGCTCCATTTTTTGCTTTCTCTCACCGACGAAGTATACACATCTGAGTACGCCTTCTCTCCTCCGCTTCAGTATTCCCTTCCCACCACATTCACAACAACTATTAAATAACCAACTACCGTTTATGGTGGTAGCCTACTTACACAAATGAATGGGGCATTGTGAATATTTTCCAATAGAGACAAGTAACAAAGATGCTGTATTTTTGGTCCTGTTCCTGTCTCCCTTTGGCCAAATTACATGTGAATGGGAGGACGTGGCGCTGTAAAATACATGGGCACACTCCAGCTTAAGTAACAACAGTGAAGCCTATTGCATTATTATTTAGTGTAGTAAAGTAAAAATGATCTTGAGTGTGAGCGGTAGCACTCATGGTGGCTCTACAGCCAAAAAAAAATCTTTTGCAAAATCCCTTTTGAAAGATTTAGCAGGAAAGAAAAAGCGACTTGCTGTAAAGGTCCCAACTATACGTACGTAGCCATGCCTTTCTCCGTACCACAGCAGAGCGTTCAGTAAAACTGGATGTGGATACTTGGAGTTCCTGAAACGGTACACCCCGCCAGAAACAAGGGATTACATTACTGGCTTCTTTTTTTCTTTCCTCATGTTCCATTTGAGGAGCGCATTTTTGGCAAATAATACTTGTCTCCCTGGTATTTATTACAATGCATTTGGCTTCTACTGTTCATGATAAGTATGCATAATATCCATACACATGTAAATGTGTGCTTATACGATTTGTATGGAGCTCAGTTATAGCGAAATCTCTCTGGGCGAACCATAAATCATTTGCAGAAAGCCTGTCAAATTGTTTCTTTATATGGTCTGATTGCAAAGATGACTGAATAAAGTAACCCAGTTCACTTTCATCGAAAATATGAGAAGAGCACTTTTGAAACCTAGTCGAATGAAATAGATACACTGACGGCAAAGAGTGTGCCACCACATGGCTGATAAAGACATTGGCAATGTACAACTTTTCCGCATTCATATAATAATAATAATTATTATTATCATCGTCACGGAGAAAGTATCGTTAGTATTTCATTTCGCATCCTGACGTCATCAATTTCATTTCTTCAGTGAACCATACTTATAGAAGCGTGTTCAGGATTTTGGAGGAAAGCTGCATTGTAATGAATCCAGCTTCATCTTAAACTCATTGTATTTTGATACTGAAATGAAATCAATCAATCATAGCAACGCTGTTATCTTGATGTAAGCTTAGACTTCGGATTTTATTCAATAATTTCAGTGCAGATTTATTTGTTGCGAAGCTGAATAGAAAAAGTACGACTGTCAGAGTCAATTAGCGCAAACCATTGAAACACTCCAAAACAACAACTATGTGCGTCTCCTTTACAAACGTATGTGTTTGTTCACTGCTTTGTAATAATAAGTCATAAGAGTATCCAGAAAGCAGAAATCTGTGAAATCTAATCAATCTGCGACGGGTAATCCCTTCAGCAGAAAAGCGTCTGTAGGTAAAAAATGAACAGATGAAACAAACATTTTCGCGATCAAAAATGAGAATATTGTTCCTCGTTCCCTTTGTTGCCACCGTAGATTGTATAGAGAAAGAGAGTATAGAAGGAAGACGTCCATGAAAGACCTTGTAATAGGAATGACAGTGAGAAAATAAATCCCAATGTCAGTCAACCAAATCCAAACAGCTTCTTTGTGGTACACAATATTTATTTAACAAAGTCCAAAGGAATGTAACCCCAGAATAGACAACGAAAACAAGCGGAAGGCTGGCGAAAGCGAAAATCTTGTGCGAGCTCGTTATCATTTGTATCTTTTATTACTACGGGTACGACATAAAACTAATGTTAGCTTTTTGCAGTCACAGTTTTGCACCACGACAAAAATATACACTGGGTCACCATGCTATTCAGTGCATGTTTCAATTCAAACAGTGTCCTGCAGTTTCAGTTATCGATCAAAACCATGCTGATGAAAGGTATCCGTTCATTGTCAAAATTTGACTCGCACTTCTTTGAAGAGCTAAATATAAATTTGTACGGAATACACTGGACAAAGAGAGATGGAACAAATTTAACGAGACCATTACACCAAAGCATGTCACGAGAACAGCATCATTGCCATCAACATCAGTAAACTAAGGCATCAATATTGATATCGTCTGATACGGCTATGATGGCAAAGTCGCATATAATTTTTTAAAACATTTTTGGGCAATGAAGCGTCCTGCAACCAAAGACGATGAATATCCATTCGCCACAGCGAGCACAGGAAACTACAAAGTTCAAAATATACGCACGCCACAACAAAGCGCGAAGTACCTTTTAATTTATAATCTACTCGAGGCAAATTTGAGTAAAATACTCATCAAATTCGCGATGTGAACGCTTTGAATGTTTGCGTTTGTTGTCATCTGAGATATCGAGTGTTGTTTCTGTTTAATTTATAGACCTCAACGGGGACAAAAGGAATGAGATGGAGGTAGGGGTTCTGCGAAACGACTTTGTTTTACTTTTTTCATCTTTCCTCATTATCGTCCATGTTTTCATCATCGTCATATTTCCGTAAATAAAAAATCTAAAGTTTGTTCTCAGAAAATTTCTGTTGTATGTTAGTAAACATGCTAAGTCATGCTATCTGTTTCCGTCTGCCCGCACTAAAGTTACAATTTTGGAATTAAATTGGCTCTAGCAACTAAAATAATATCTTAAAAGTTTCGGTTGAGGCCAAACAAAAGTGATTAATTATAAAAACATTCCAGAACTGAACATTATCATCAACATTTAACAGTACCACGCTACATGATTTTCATTGGCTGATCACCTCAAATCATAAGATTTGCCATTTCCTTAAAGGGGTTTTTGAAACAGGAACAACCTACTAATATGCATATGTACATGTAGTGTGAGTCCCTGTATTATGTCAGGTATTGTCACTAGGTTGTAGGGACAGGGTGAAATGAGGCCTAGAGTTCACTTTCTTTGCTGTCAAATGTGCCTCATGTACCGATGACAAATAAACAATCTTTGAAAATATCTGCTAGGCAAATTGTTTCTTTACATTTAAAACCACGTTTAATTTGTTACATATACGTTCTTTATAACGGCGTTCGACTGCAATAATAATCACACTTTCTCTATCTATCTTACCCTGGTATTATTTTTGCACATGATCATGTACCATGTAGAAGAGAGATGAAAAGATATCATACTGCGGATATTTAAAAAATATTACCTACTTCGTTTAACAACAAACCTCCACCCTGAAAATAAATGTTATTTATCTTTACCTCACAACAATAAATCCAATGTTTATAAATAGACAATCATTTAAATCCTGAGAGCTACAAATTACTAATCCCTGTTTCATACATGGCCAAAAATGGAACTATATCTTCACAAATTTTCCCTGTCCTCTCATTCAACCAGTTTCATAATATTCTGATATCAAACATTTTGTTTATTTAATTTACGACAAAGTCCAACTGGTATCAATAGAACTATCTAAATAGGTGCGTTTTCCTTCAAATTCATAATAGAGTTGTTCTCATGACTGAATGGATGCTTAATGCTCTAGTCGGGGAAAATTTTCAACTTTGCTGCCGCTGATGAAATTTTCGGACACAATAGGGGAAGACTTGACTAAAACGTAGACAAGGTTGCTAGTAATGTTATAAGTATAATGTGTGTTCAGGAAAGGGAAACGCAAAAGCACAAAAGCGAAAAAGGTAATTTCCTTTTCTTGCTGGCTTTCACTTCTTGTGATGGCAAAAAAAGTTGTGAATAACTTTTCCCCTTTCTCTTTACTAGTTCCTAAGTTCCCCCTTTTGCTTTCTGCTCCACTCGCTCACTCGCTTCTTCCAACAACTTTTAAAAGAATTTACTGTCAATACATCATCATACATTTTTCTACATCTTTCAATAAACCGTGAAGAGAGAAAAATGTTGATTTCTCTGTCATAGTTGTGAAACGTTCTCTCCCATCGTGAACTCTGCTAAGAACCGCAACGCTTGTGATAAAAGACTGCACCGTTGCAGTGCGTGAAAACGGAAGTTTCTTTTATTTTGTCAAAGGGGTTAATAATATGCTAGTTGCCATTGTCATTGTTATACGTACATCATCAAAGATTGCACCATTTACCTACAAAAATTGACAATTTATTATGAGTTGTGAACTAGCACAAAATTGGTATTACACTGCATACGCGTCTAAGTAAGTCTGGCAAGGATGACAGTGTTGAAGGGGAGAGAAACAAATTGACATTTTTCTAAGGAAGATGGAACTGTGCCTTGGGAGAGCGGGCGCAGGGCTCACAGAACGCTCTCAAGAAGCAAACAGCAAACAAACTCACACATCGAGAATGACAGCTTTCATTTCATATTTCATTTCCATCACATAATGTCAACACGAAATAAATTTGAAAAGGAAGTTTTTCCCGCGTTTTTCGGCTAACTCGTAGCTTTTTCCGTGAAATAAAATATGCATTATCCGCACGACACAAACATTTGGAAAAATTGGAGGCCCACCCTCGATTCGCGAATCATATTTTCTTGTGAGTTTAAACAGGTTTTCTTAGGGGAGCACATACCAGAGCATCTATGGTCATCAATTCCATTTCTATGGAGTGTGCAAACATTGAAATTTGCATAGGCAGAAAATATTCATGAGATTTATTGTCGCAGCTTTCAATAAACTTTCTAGTGCCATTATTGTTGCTCCTATTGTGCGCTCCCAGCACGAGGGAACCGGGAAAAGAGCACAATCACTACGAAACAAGAACAACAACACTTTTCCACTTATTTCTCTTTGATACAATATGCTGAAGCTGATGACGATGATGATAAGTGCCAACAAAATCTTTCTTATTGCAGTCCAAATGGATCCTGCTTCTATTTGTATAATACTTATCCATTTTCAGTCTTTTCCTTTTTAGTCCGACAGAGCCAGGCGAGGGCAGTATGAAAAAACAATAGCATTCTATAAAAATTGAGAATTGAAAAAGAAAGTGTTCTTACCTCGGCTTGTACGTTTGGCGAAGGTAGGTTGATGTAAGGAGCTCCGCCTCTTGTACTACCATCCCTACTGCGAACTAAGCCTGTGAGATGGTTCACAAAACAAACAAAATAGAACAGAGTCCGATTAGTAAAAAGTACAATAACAATAATCCATAATCCATCGTAATAATGGCCATCATAAATAGGAAAGAATGTTTGAATATTATTGAGATTACGAACGAAAGAACATTTCACACAAAAATGAACTTTCTCGTTTTCGTTCGAGATGGATGGAAAGCTGGATGGAGATCCTAAAACACTTTTTCTGATCCAAGTCTGCAGAGAAATGGCCACGAGCTACAATAAAGCAACAAAACTTCGTTTGTGTTGTGCAAGTGTAGCAGAAAGTGAGTTAGAGTCTGAAATGAAACTGGATGAAGAAGAGTAAAACTAACGGCTTAGAAAAGTATCAATAAATCTGCTGTAAATGAATAAGGACAAGTTACGAGCAAAACAATAGGAACAAGAATAAAAACGGGTACAATCCATTTCAAATTGCATTGCTTCGTCTTCCCCAAACACATTTGTCAGTTATTATTTTATTTGCGCAAGATAGAGTTCTATTTTAAAAGCGGTGCTTCAATTCCTACTGGGTTTTAGCATACAACACACAAAGTCTTCTGCGTTTCGTGGACAACTGACCCGATAAAAAAAGTAGTCGTTTTTGTATCTAGCCATGTTCAGTCTGTTTTCCGAATAAAATGTGTAAACTATTTTCCCAAAGTTTGATTTAACGATTTAGAAATGTACACTGTACAAGGCATGTCGAGAAAAACTCTAACCAAAACACTTTTTTTGTGTGATCTTCTTTATATTATGCTACAGAAATGTGTACATGAAACAACCGTAAACATTTATTTTTGTAGAAAAATGTCACTGAGAAAAATGTACACAATAGAAGCGAAACAACTGGAACTGGAACACTACCATTTCTTTTGTTCTTGTATTTATTTTTAGTCTTTGTGAGCCTTCCCCGTCTTCTGGTGATTCTTCCACATGTACACACTCTCCCATTATATTTTCAGTTCAAAATGGAAGAAGATGAGTAGAAGTATTTTCTTCTTTCATCATTTTTTTAAAAGAAAAAGCTATTTTACGTCATTGCACATTTACAACAATACTACTATTTCAAGAGATCATCATGATTCCACGAAGAGCAACAATAAACATACATAATGTAATGTCACACAAGTTGAGCGAGTAGAAGGAAGCATAAGTAGGACAGTGGCAAGACAAGGGAAATACTAAATGTGTAGACGAACCCAGCGTGTTATAAAATGGCAGAGTGCGTCATAGCCGTGGAAAGCCGCACACCACTTTCCATCAAACAAAATATACAGAGCGAAGCGGCAGTCTAATCACCGTCATGATTGTCAGCGGAACTATCCTTGTCCCCACATTCAATACATTTAATCCATGCTGCATTTTTCGTTTTGTTTTCTTCGTCGTCGTCCTTTTTTCACTGCAAGAGAAATGTGGTGCTCGGTCGGTTGAGTTTTTCCTACGTCAATGTTTTCACTTTCATCATTCTATCAACACTCACTCAGCATAACAATCACGACGAAAACCGTAAGCAAGACGTAAAATGGTGGCTGCTGGAGAAGGAAAACAAACAACAGAGCTCACTTTTACTTCTTTCCATCTCATAATAAGAAACACTGCTTAGAGAAAAAAAGAAAGGAAAAAATGCGCAGAAAGGGCATTTGCTGCAAGCAGATTCCATATGTGCATACAAAATATGCCTCGAATTGCGATCCCAGCTCTGCATGCGTTGCATCATGCATGTACATCGCCACTGGCAAAAATATGTAGAGAAAAGTTTCCCTTCTCTGTGTGAGCGTTACGGGGAAAACACAGGGAGAGAAATTGGTGACTGTTCTAGCAGAAAACACTATAGCAATTAAACAAACATATAATAATAAAGTTTTTTCTCATAAGTGGAACTCCATAGAAGGTCATACGCAAAGTTTGTAGCAAGTTGTTTCTTCTACATGATCACATCACTTGAGACACAAAAAAACTAATCGTGGCGAAGGGTATGAAAAATGTATAATGATTACTTGCTTGTTTTCCCTGTTTTACCTACTACATACAATGAACTGCGAGAACTCGAAGAAAGCAAACCAGAGCGAAACTCTCATTTCTCTTAACACACACTCACAGACTCAACAATATTTAATGAGATCATTTTGCATTATTGTTATGATTATAACCGTAAAGAGAAAAAAAGTAGTGAAAAAACTTGAACCAACAGCAAATAGACCAGTTAGATGAAACAGTGATGAAAGCAATACAGAGTGAGGAACAATATACGCTAAAATATTATACAAAAACCGGTGGACTTTCATCACATCGCATCATCATCTAAACAAACAAAAAAATCTTAGCTTGCTTATTTAGTCCTATAGACTAGACATAGACACTCTATTAAAGTTTTATCGTGTCAGATTTTCTGTTTCTCTCATTCATCTCTGTTTCACAGACGCTGCTTCATGGAATCGGATATCTATTTTATCAACCGGCTCTCCTCATTACCGTGCTCCTCGGCTGGAGAAAAGTGGTAGCTAGTCGAAACTCTAAACATGCATGAAACCAGAACTTATGCTTTGACTTCTCTCTGCAGCTGCAACTAACCAAGGATCGCAACTTCATTATGCGATACTCCCATTTTTATACACCTAAGTACACAATATGAGAAGCGAATGACATTAGCGGGAAATTTCTGGCAGACTTAGATACTATTACCATTATTATCCTTAGTAGTGTACATATTCTGAGACAAGTTTTTCTTCATTTTAGAAAAACCTTGGCATTTGTTTTTACTATAGGAATGGACTGTTCTAGTATCCGTAAAACATGTGTAACGTGAAAATTGTAATAATATTTGACACACAAGTGTTAAAGAAGAAGGACAGAGTAAAGTGAAAGACGTGCATGGAGAGCGGGAGAAAGCCCTAAAAATAACAGAGTAATATAAATGGTGATATCATTTTTATGCTACAATTTCCGTCGACTACTTATGAATAGAGAAGAAAAAGTGAGTAAAAGAAGTCTAACTTAAATGAATCTATTTTAAACCTTTATGAAAAGTTTCTCCTTGAAAAATTGTTATCCGCCAGTCTTTTCACTATTTGCTTATAATATGTATGGGTAGACAGTCAGACAAAGAAGGGTCGGTCATGACTGCTTTTATTCTCTCTTTAAAACTGATAAAGTTTGACTTATAACTCTTCACTGTAACTAACCCAAAATACTCAGATTGGCCCTACTTTACTATTTTATTAGGAAGCTTAACATGGATAATGTGTCAGCATTCTGAATATATGTAGAGGAAAATATCTGTGCAAGTAGGATATTAAAAGCAAGTTGAGTAACAACCTTTCACCAGAATATCTTCTTGTGTTAAAACTCATGCCGTTAAACGAAATTCGTCATTTCTTCTCAGCACCGAAATGCCGGTTTTATTTAAGAGTACTTCCAGCAGAATGAGACGCACTTTATAAGCATCATCCTGGCCGACATTATTCTTTATCGTTAGAAAGATTGCAACTCATTTTTCAGAAAACGGAATAAAACTAGAGTAGAGAGAGTAACAGTTCATCCTTCGGCTCAATACCTGTATGATGTATGTGAAGTGTTTGTCGTAAATAAAGATAATTTGAGCATATAATGGTTCTGAGGGTATCCGTTTTAACTGATTCTTTCGGAAATAAACTGACTTTCTACTTTTGAAACATGAGGGACTACAAATTTGTGAACGGCGCTTTCACTAATTCATCCTCAGACAAATACATGCTTCACTTGTTTTGAATAAATCAAACAAAATTGTTAACACATTTCTCTTTTTTGGATTATCAGTCTGCCGCGTGCATTTTACATGAGGTTTCCCTAATAAAAGTAGAATATTCCACTATCATTTTTAGTAAGTTCTGGCTATACAATAATTTTTATGAACTCAAAATTTCTCTATGAAGCTTTTATAATTTCTTGGTAAGTTCATGTAAAGTTGGCACTTCTTTGCGCGTTCAACTTTTCTCACCACCGTGAAACAAACTGAAAGTTGGTATCTTGATGTTGCGCGAGTCCGTGCCGAAAATTACAACAGATAACTTTCATCTCCACTTAATTAAAAGTGCCTTTACAAGATTCCATTTTTCTTTTGTTCTCAATTTAAGAGCAAACAAACATCCTTGCAAAAATTCACTCTTTGACAACGTCATAGTTCAAAAAAGATACAGAGACCTATGTACTTCTATCACAGATAATATGAGACTTTGAATAAATAATGCTACAAAGAGGAGAATATACTTTGTTCTTAATAACCCTTCTGGTGATTTCTTGCCGTCTCGTTTTTGGAGTAAAAGAGGCAGTAAGTACTTAAATGAGTGTGTAAAAAGAAGAAAAATGTTAATCCTATCCAGAAGGACATATTTCACGGTGTGTGGTTGTGGGACGACTTACAGCTACACATCTCCTTGTAAGCCGCTTTGTACTACCAACGTGCAAGGAATATGCTAGAACCTTGCTCAAGACCTTCGTCTTTCATCCCCGGTGTTTCACCACATGATTTCTAATTCATTTTTCCTTGATCAAATACACATCATTTTAATTCGTCTAATGTAAGCATGTCATGATGCCATCTAATTCATTTACTTCTTCACGTTTCGGTGTGTTTATGTTATGTGTAGATAAGCAAACCTCAAACGGATTTTCCTACCAAATGTTTTTACAGTCTAATCTAAACACTAGTGCCCTGAAAAGGATCTAAGAAACCCAATTCAAGTTAAATGTAATAATTCCCATTTTTGGTTTTATTCTACAGTTGGATATTTCCAAGAAAATACTCACTTTTTACTTTTCCATTTCCTTTTATTTCTCAAGGCGAAATAAGACAATATAGTGTATATTATTTGACTTATATACCTAATAAAATATATGCGAACTATTTATTCATCTCAAAAGTCCTCCGACTCTCTTTCTCTTCATTTCATTACACGGTAATGAAAAAACTTTTTTCTCTCCTACCTTTCAAGACGGAAGAGGAAAGAGGACAACGAGAAGGCGAAGAAGAAGAAAGAGAAGTAAATATGTTTAAGTGACGGCTGCAGTAAGTAAGGCAACCTTGTGTTATATAACTCATACACTCAGTTCGTATAACGCTTTGAAGAATTTTTTATACTCTTGATTTACCCCATTTTGGCTTCACTTTTATTATTACTTTCACATACACAACACTGGTGCTTTTACGTTGCTGCAGTGTAATTCCGCGAGGACCATGATGATGATGAAGACGGTGATGATGATAAGTGAAACATGGATATTGTAGAAAGCAAGGAAAAAATGTGCGGCAGAAGGGAAATGTGTATGTTTTGGCGGATGTGAAGCCACAAGTAAACAAAACCTTGTGTTTGCAAATGGCTTTTAGTATAATAAGAATGAATGGATATGTGTCATTTCACCATATTATGTCTTTACTTTCTGGCGCAAAAATAAAACTCGGGAATAAATGCTTTTCTCGAAACAATGCTCCCTATTATAAACATCCGGGACAGTCTAATCCAACGGTTTGAATGTCTCATGTGTGTCCACACAATATACACATGTTATAATCAGCTCTCAAAAATATTCATGATTACTTTCGAAAGCAGCGAAATGTGAAATTTCCATAAGCAGAAAAAACTTGTCTAACAAAGAGTGTGCGTTTCTTTTTTAACGAGTGAGAAACTCGAGAATTGTACACCATTTCATCAAAAAATCTTCACAGTCAAACTCAGTTCCTTATTATGATTTCCTCCGTGATTTTCTGCCATTTTAAGCATTAAATTAGAGGAAAAAAGTTTCCTCCAAAACCTAGGAAATTTCCATGTCGTTTACATGAGAACTACGCAGGAAAAGAAATATTCAGGGTAATACTAATAATAATAAAAGGAAGATCCGAAAGAGTTTTAGTTTCGCCCCAGCACCACCATCTTCCATTATAATTTCAATGGGGAAATTTATAAAAAATATCAACTTCAACTCTACTGCCATAGTTACATTCACGCACGTACCCTTGTGCTGGTGTATCATTTGATTCATAGAATGGCGCTCATTATTATTGGGTGTTTTTATTGCATACAGTTAAAACTTCTTTATTGCGCAGTTCTGCGAAAATATGATTATTCCTGATTCTATACGACGCACTGCCAAACACGACAAAGGAAATGAAATGCATCTGGAAAACGGTTTTCGCTCGTGTGTTCGATCTAAATTGCACTCATTGTCTCTTTCCGATAATATTTTGTATAGAAACAATGTTTGAAATTTAACTACTGGCAAAATGGTTGTTCTAAGACACATAATTAAGCTGCGTGGTTGTTATTGAAACCACATCAAAAACACTGGCTGAAGTGATTATTCATTCATGACATACGCAAAAAATGTACAACTTTTCCAGCAACTTTCCCCACAGAAACACTTTATTTCAACCACTAGAACAACAACAAAAGTTTAGTTTTACTCTCTTTGTCAACTATCCCAAACACTCTTGAAGCATTCATTTGAAGGTATGGAAGAAACAAAGGATCGCTAAATCTTCCAAAGAGTTTAAAAATGTAAAAAGTTTTTAAAGTGGGCTGAAAAAGGCACTTCATTTGCAGCCTGTTTAACACCACGAACACTTTAAGAAACTATAAAAAAGGAACTTCCACATTCTACTTCCACTTTTTATCGCTATATATGATTTCTGCTTCCTGCAACATAGTCCGCATGAAAAGTGATGAAGCTTCTTTGGAAATGTTGCTGAAAACATCATGTAAGGACTGTGCTTAGTTAGGTTTTATAGTCCGCTGGAAGTATAAAAATAACTGGGCATAATTTTTTTTGTAAAATTAATTAACAAGTCATGATGACTGACTCTGGAAATGTTTACAAAAAGCATAAACGATTGTTGAATGATACGATTATTTATTTATTCTTTGATACACATATCTATCAACAAATCAAGAATTGTATTGAGTTAGGCATAAAGGCCAAGATTCGTTTGAATTGTCTAGACCCAGCCAGCACTCATTTGAGGTAAGTTTAAATTAGTGCCTTTTGTTGAAGTTAATGAGTTTCTATAAAACAAATAAACGCAGTGGATATGGTATGGTGCACATTTCAACCGCTTTCATGAAAATCAGCAAGCAGCCCTGCACGCATTGTTTTCTGCGGGGGACCTCTACGTAAATATTTATTGTTCTTTAGCATATATCAAATGAATTGTCATGTGTGATGCTGATGAGTATTTATATTGTATATAGTTTCATGTGCTTTGTCACGGTGTAATTTAAAGCAAATAAATAAGTAAATCTTGCACATTATCACGCTTGGAAACTCAATTTAGCTATGAATGTATGAAAACTACAGGTGAAGATCGCTCGTGTATTTTGCTGTTAAAAACCACCAAGTACCTGAATTTCTTGGTGTGGTTGTAGAGAAAGATAATGTAATATAATGATGAATTTTAGTTTAAAATTACTGAAATTTTGATTTGGCATATTATGAATGATAAGGTTGCAAAGAAAATAGCTTAATATTAAAATAACAGCTGCGGATGCAAACTGTTTCGACTCCATACAATGTGGGAAAGCGACCAAGTTTTTGTAAAGCAAGTTTTTGTTCTATTCATAGGTTTTATATATCCATGAATTCAACAGTATATCTTATCTGCTCAAGGAAGCCGAAAAATGCGCACACGACAACACTTTGACTGAAATATAATGGTTTTCAGATTAGCGCAAATTAATTACACTTTACGTCACTAAAGAGCGCAAATGCAAATTAAAGCACCCATCCATTACTTTCTCGTTTTCCATCATTCATACAACAATGCATCGTGACATTTTCAGCGCAATGACGAATAAAAATAATTAAGTGTAAGCGTTTTTGTCTTTGACTCACCTCCACTGACGATTTGCAGGCGAGATGCGTCGTGAATGGCCGTGGAGGCTTGTTCACAGCAGAAGTGGCACGGAGGGTCTGCGTCTGGGTAGTCCAGCTCGGAAACATGTGTCACTGCCACATTTCCACAACGGGCTGTTCGAATCTCACTTTCCCAAACTGAAAAACAGAGAGTACACAGGCATCAAACATTGAACTTGTTCCATGAAAATTAATACATGTTTTACGTACAATTTTTCCTGAATCGCTCAGAGAACAACTGTGAATTCGGGAAAAGGAGATAGTCAAGAAGGACTAGGAGGATGAACAAACCTACAATAATATCATGATCACGATAAAACGACAACACAGTTTTTTCTGTTTCCTTGCCGCAGTGTTGCAAGAGGCAGAGAAAAGAAAGTGGGAACGAAGAAAAGTCGTCTCGTTTCTCCTTGCTGTGATGTGTCATGTTATGTTATTTTTGATATTACATTACGCCACCTTCTACTTCCCTGCCAGCTTGTTTATTATTATTATTGGTAATATTATTATATTATAATAGTAACGTTTCCCTCTACTCCAACCGACCCTTCATCATAGTCGCTACCCAAGGAGGCCCTACATTCTCACACGCTAGAGAATTCGAGGGAGGTTTCTTACCTTAGCCAGCGCCACTATGAAACACTTCTTTAACTTTTATTATTATTATAATATTCCTAGAGACTACTTGGAGAAAACGGCGTAATGTGGAAAGTAAGCGCAGGACGGGAAAACCTCAATTGAAGAACCAGCTGTGATAACAATGTCTTATCACTGGAGAAGTAAGAGAAACTCACTAAAGAATACGTTTTTTTTTCTATCTCAGGAAGTAAAAAGGACTGAAACAATTTGTATATACGAAAGGAAGGTGTATGCATGTGCAAATGTAGGACTAGAAATAATGCACGCCAGTAAAATTAAGTGAGTCGACAAAGAAAATGGTAAGGATTGAAAATTATGCACACTTTCGCTATTATTGTCACCGTGGTGCACCGGTAGGGATATCTCACTCTCCCGCAAACACACACCAATTCGAAAACAGTTCTGGTTTCAGACTATAGAAATTTGTTTTTGGTGCTGTGCTTGCATATTTATTACTAACTCAAGCACATACAATGTGCTGTGCTGTATAAGGAAAGTGTAACACATCTAAAGTATGAATGGAATGGACACACTTAGAGAAAGTGTTTCTCTACCCGAAAAACGTTGGTCGCTCAAATTGGTTAGTTTTCAGTTGCTTCCTTGTGCAAAAGTTGACATAAGTTTACTCTTATCTTAGATTACCCACTTACAAAGCAAAAGACAAGTATCATTCTTTGTCGCAATATATCAATATAATATAAAGTCTCGCATCGTGTGTACCTGCGTACAACTCAACTAAATGCACTCTACAATTAGTCTGACACAAGCGTTACGTGTGCCCAATTCTAAAATAATGACTCCGTTGTTGCCAGTTCACAAGTTGGCTCCAATGAGCGGTATCAATTTATCACTGCGCTTTCATGTCGCTTTTCTTCGTCTTCGCTAAACTCTTTCTTCCTACCGCAAGCTTCCTTAGTCAGTGCGAGCGTGTGAGCTACATTTTGTGTGAATCGGCGTTTTCCCTGCTGTACGGATAACCGAGGTTTAGTAGTAACAATTTTCTGGAACCTGAGGAGACACAAAACGATTCCTATTTTTAATCGGGTTTCATGCTGAACAGAACAGGGAGCCGACTCACACACGGAGAATGAAATGAGGAAAGAGCGTCCCAAATGCTTGCTAGATGCATGTGTGGTGTATGGGATAAATCTAGATATTTTATTATGGCTCGATCATGTCAGCGTCATCGTCTACTTTGACTAATGTAAATGGACGAAACTTTCCGTTCTTGCTACTCTCTGCGTTGGTGGTAGACTCTCGTTTATTTTGTTCTTGAAATGGACTGACAGGAGCAGCAGTTGTTATCATGTCAAAAGTAAACTATTTTGTCCTTCACCGTGTACACGAGCCAAGCATAATTTGCACATTTCACAATATAAATAACTATCAAGATAGAGTCTACACTGCCATCAATATCATCAACATAACTTAGAAATTCATGAAGACGAGGATGATGGCTAGTATGAGTGTGTGTATGCATTTCGATCATCATCAACGAACCTACAACCTGTTTCAAAAGCTGTCGCTGATATGAAATCAATTTTATATATCAAACCAGCAGTTGCAACGTTTTGTAATAATATGTAAATAAATAATGGGAAATGTAATAAATTTCACCACAATGAAAGTGAAACGTTATTAATAAATATTGAGTGAACAAGCAGTAAGGCGGCTACAATTACACTTCTATTCAATAGTCGCACTAAATTCAGCCAGAAGCTCATGATAAATGTAATATTATATTCCACTACTCTCCCTTTCTGTCCGTCATTTTGATCACCTGTCCAAACAAAACCTCTATTGAGCCGATTTGAGCCGCCTTTGCTACCAGCGAAATACCTTTTGTGAAATGGAAATGTAAAATAAAATGGCTGCGGATAGAAAGAAATTGATATTTTATTATGGTTCCGTTATGAGCTGGTTGATTAGTGGAAAAAGCACAATATCCTTTCCTTTGTAGGTTTATTCTTATCATAATATCGGACAATAAACGCTGAGTTTAGAATCGTATCGAAATATTGCTTTGATTGTCTCGGGCCAGAGAACAAACAATAATACTCTCGTAGGTGTTCTCTGTTACTCAAGCTCTGGCAAAACTTTTCAACGTTACACTTTCCTTTCTGCATCATCCCCCAAAATTGTCATTCCATGGGAATTCCGTTTCACGAAATAACTTTTTCCCATGTTCAACCACAACAGTATTAGAGGGAGGATTGGATGTGGTGAAAAAAGTTTTGTTGTCGTTTGAAAGGAAATGTGAACCTCTTGTCACGTTCCCAGTCGCAGCTATTCTATCAAGTTAATGCAATTTTGTGGTACAACGAGTCATTGTCAGTCAGTCCAACTGTGAGCACAAAGTGTCGCTAGTGGAACAATACCGATAAAATAATAAACACCTCATTAACGGACCATACTCAAGAATCAAACAAATTCTTTTCGAGAGTTCACTTTCAAAATAAATCGCTGGGGCTTATGCATAGAAGTTAGATGGGTTTGTGTCCATGATTTCTATACGAACTTTCTCTAACCATGTGCAATCTGTATTGTTTCGTTAATTGTCCTTCACTTACAAAAAACCTCATTAAAACCTCTCTAAAATTCTCTCAACGCTTTCGCTTACCTTGATAATTTTTGCCAACTATTTAGCACCACTCACACGAAATTAATTACAAAAATTCTAATGAATATTTAAGAACAATCAAACTCGATAAATGCCACGTTTTTGAAAGAGAACATTTTTTTAAACTGAAAGCCGTGATACATTTCACGTATTATTACGCAGTTGATTTTTCTTTCACTCTTTGTAGATCCTGTGAACAAAACTTTATTTTATTGCTGTCGCGAACTCTGAAAAGAGTTGTAACGGCACGAGCTAAAATAATTTTTCTTGTAAACGGATGTCCAAGGAGACTAAAAGTGTGTCCGTGCTCATGAAATAGAGAAGTCTTTGTGCACACTTGTCAACCAAATTTCAGCGCAGAGATCCAACTACCACTCCATTCTCTGAGATTTTGTCGTTTTTTGCTTTCACGCTTCGAGAAAATTGAATTGAAAGGGGAGCTGTTAAAAGATAGTATTAATAATGGAACCACTGCCACCAAGATACTTTTGGTAGTTGTGAGCAGCACACAAACACTGCTCCACTGTGTGAACTACTGGACTCTGATTTATCTGACTCGCCTTTCCTCCACACGTCTTTCTTTCCCACCAACCACCCTTTCAGAGGTAGCGAACTTCATTTTCAGAGGAGTGTAAAGAGCCTAATATGGCGTAATAATATTAGATCTTGTTTGCTTCTTGCGGAGTCTGCTGCAAGGGAGAGGAGCACTGTGAACCAGCTTCTTTATTGAAATTCCATGTACTATTGAAATTCCCTTAAATTTCTCGTCCTTTGATAAAGTATTAAACTGAAATTGATGGTGAGAGATAGAAGAAAGAAGAGGGAAAGAGCGAGAGCAGGAACCAGTTAATAATATACAAAAGTAATATTGTGTGGAGTGAACGCTCCACATGTTTAAAATGTACCTTTTCCTTCTTTCAAATCCCATATTCAAATAGCACAAAATTTCTGCATGACGAAAACTCCGCCTTCCCGTCTTTAAATATGAATTTCCAGGTAGCAATAACGCGCACTCACACACATCACACCACGCCAAAACAAGACGAAAAATATCCCATTTACTTACTACTAAAAACTTAGGCTCACACACGATTTTCCTTTCTGCATGCAGAAACTCCTAGATAGAGGACGGAGTGGAACTGCACTATTAAAATCTACTAAATAGATCCATTAAGATTCCGCATAGAAACGCCTCTTTGCCACAAAAGTTTCTCCCAACTTTGTTTAAAATAAGTGCATTACTTTCAAAAGATGGGTTTGAGTGATTGACTACAACAGAGTGAGTGGGTCACACAAAAGCAAGATGAGATAAAGGAAATGCTTTCAAAATGAATGTCATTTTTATCGAAACCGCTTCAATGTGTTGAGTTGTTCGCATTGCCTTATTCAATTTCATGAAATAGTCAACAAATTGCTAGAGAATAGAATTGTGGCAAGCGGCGTAATGGGGCCATATATTATTTAGTAATTTGCTTGAGTTGAAAATGAATGAAATGTCTGCGACAACAAAAAGAAGATTCCTAATAACAAAATGTCTGTTGGTTCGTCATATCTGCTGCAGTTTAACCCTTTATTGCACCACTATCCTGCTCCATATATTTACGATAGGTTGAATTATGCTCAATGTGATTTGCCTGCTGTTGTACACTTTCATATGTACCCCTATAAAATATTTTACATTATCTATTATGATGCATCTTAATTTTTTTTAAATAATCAACTCACAATTTCTCTAATTGAAAGCAGTTTTCATCCGTCTCACACCTACCTGTATTATTCCTTGCCTGTCGTTTTACAGGTTATTGTAACCGGCTGTTTTGGAAAAGGGGCACAGTGAAAACGTATTACGTCTGCCAGATAACGTTTGTTGCAGAACTCTGGCCGTGAATGTTGGATGCACATTTAAATAAAAATAGATGTGAAAATATACCTGACTGTAAGAGTCGATTTGCACCTATGTAGTAGTATACATATGCGCCAGCCAGTTTAGTTGACAGACACGGTACGAAAAAATGAGATTGGCTGGATTCCACAGTTCAAAGAAATTGTGTACTAACCCAGATAGAGAACTAAACGAAACTGATGTTGACGTGAAACGAACCCCACCGTCAACGTCGATAAAAGATGGCTTATTGCATGAAGCTTCTTGAACAACTTCCACGTCTCACTGATACCTTTGTTCGAATGATGAGGTTTGAAAAACGATCCGTATTACCGCTCTGTTTTTTGCTAGTACAACGTTTTTGCTCCATATGAATCTGGCAAAGAGGGCAGTTCGTGGCAACAGAACGTGTCTTTGTTATGAAAGACAATGCTGGCATTATTCATGCAAGTGGAAGGTCCGTCTTTTTCTGTTCAGTGTAAGCATCAGAGATGTATCGATGCAGAATGCGGAGAAGAGTTATTGAGGCAGGATTTCGGATGTTCTCGTCAGCCTCATTAGTTTCTTTCATCATGCTCATCACTCAGCAACTTCAAAAGGTCAGTTTCAACCTTTTCTTAATGATACATACAGAAAATGATTTAGCTTCTGTTTCAGCTACAGCGCACATAGCTCAGCACACAACAACCAATCAAATATGAAACAGAGACAGAAGTGTCATTCGAGTTGAGATGTGTTATCATCATGTAAACACTTCTGCCTCCGCGGATGTGGTTGTTATAGCAGGAAAAACAAAATTGAATATCTCTTTCATCTTCATCATCCAAATAGGCGAACGAGTCTATAAGAGATCTGCTCCTGTATTTGCTTTGACGTTCGAGTGAAAGTAAATTAGATGGAGATGAGAGAGGCAGGGAGAGAGATAAGAGGAGACTGGAAGACTTTCAAACTGATTTTCTTCCTCAGTCATCGCTGAGCACACAACTCTCTAATTTAGTCTCTTTATTCCATCTTTAGTTTTCCTACCATATCGTGCTAATAAAAAAGCGAGTCCATTTCCTGGCTACTTACTTTCTCCATCTACCAATAGACTCTCTCTGCTTCTCAAGGTCGAGCTTAATACTCGATCAAGATAAATTGAATCAAATGGAATTTTCTGTTCCGTGATTCAACTATAACTCTACCATTTCAGGTCTTAAAGTGAAGCAAAATCCGAACTTTAAAATGCCAGTTGAATTTCTTCACGCACACAAGCGGAGGCTTCAAATCGGTTCAATTTCAGGATAATAATTTTCAGTTTGCCAATGGAATAAAAAGTTTTTGTGAAGTAGTATCTCTCTTATATTTTAAATTTGAAATCCTCGGCATTTGCCCACCAAGCCAAGCCAACTTGTTTTTCTTTAACTCGAGTCCAGTTCTTTCGAACGAGTTGGCGAAAGCGAGGTAATCGAATTAATAACTGCAAACAATTTACCATCTTTTTGATATGATATCAAATCAATATACTGATATGGTTTCAGGTCAATGGGAACTCTGACATAACAGATAGAAAAAAATTGAGTTTCGGTGCGGTGAGTCGTCGCATCCCAAACTCGGCATGAAGTTATTTAGCAATGCATGTTCATTTGGCAAACAGAAATTCATTGCGAGTTTTGTTGTTGCTGTCCAAACCGGGCGGCACGTTTATTTGAAAAGTTATTATGCATCTTTTCCTTTGATACTTCACTTTCATTTCATTATCTCTTCGCTCGATCAATACCAACTATTTTTGAAACAAAGCAGAGCAGTATTTTGTAATACACATTCTTTTGATTTTGTAAATAATTAGCAATGAAACTAATATCACAAAAGGCTCCGTCTCTAAATTTCGGCTTCAACGCTTCTGTAAAAAAACATGATCAGGAAGCACAATTTTTTATTATAAATCAATCCAACAAATATTTCGTCAAAGAGCTGGCAGAGCTGTAATGAGAAACATGCCTGGCAAACCTATTCTAGTGAGACTTTTTTTCGCAACGTTAATTTGAACAAAAATCAGATCAACCTAAACGTAGCGAGTTTGTTTAACTAATTACAGGCTTTTCCGCTGAACTAATTGGTCGATATTAGTTTAAATTACAAAATGATTCAATGTTGCATTCAGTGGTCCAGGTTCAACCGTACGTATTAACCAGTATTAACCAAATGATCTCGTGATTTCCTCAAGAAAGCCTGAGTCAGTCATTCTTCCCATTCATTAATCATTTCAGCTCCTTAGTCTGACATAGACATACTTGGTTATAGTGCGTGGTGTGAGCAGCCATCATTTAAGGAGGTGCAGATGATACTTTAGGAAAATTATATCAGTAAATGGTCCAATGAACCAGGTTAGTTCAACCAGCTATCTTCTTTATCTTTTTTTCCTGTTCTCAATGGGAAAGCGGAATCATGATTTTCGCAAAGAAAAGTTACTACGAACTCACAGAAAGGTATAATGAACCTTTCACCTTTCCCTCCAATTTTTCCTTGTTATTTTATTTCCTTACTCCACTCCAGAGAATGTAACCAGCGACCGTTAACTTTCTCAATTCAATGGAGCCAGTCATCAGGGAAACTTGCCTATCTGATACGCTCTGCTCCTAACAATGCTGTGGTGATAATAATGAGTATGCTGATGATGAGGTTTTTCTCCTGCTATGAATAAAGGGAAAAGAAAAACGGGTTAACATAGCCCTATTAGGTTCTACTCGAACCATATAAACAGAGTGGTCCCTTGAGCATCTGCATACCTCAAATGTTGTAGGTAACTAACTAACCATAATAAGATATCTTCTGACTCGTCATGTGCGATGAGGACGTTGGTGATGGCAATCATGATAATAAAGTAATGGGATTCAGTCACAATTATCTTTTTACCTTAATTACGAAGCTATAGCTTGCAACGACGGTGCGGTAAACCACCTCTTTTCGCATTAATTGGCGAGAAAGATCTCTATAAAATTACATGCTTTTGTCTTTTCCATGCCTCTCGCCACATCATCTTGGCCAAACCCCGCCTTAGACAATGCAGACAGATCATCGGCATCAATAGAGAAAGTCATCTGGAAGTTTCTTTGCAAAGGGAAAGGTTTACTCGCATTATAATGATGCATCGTCATTATAATAATGATAATAATGATGAAGCAGTATTTTCCTAATTATTGACTGTTTTATTGAGCATGTGTCAACATGAACCAAGACAAGGAATTCAGTAAGTATAAGTAGTGCAGGTGGTATAGTTCTATTGACTGTAATCAACCAACTAACGACAAGGGATGGGGATTGATCGAAAACTCAGCGAGCCATAATCAGAGGAAGTCTACTATTTAAACGGAATCAACCAACCAAACGTAACAAGTATTCCCTGAGACTCATCTACGTGCATACTAATAATAAGATGATGCAGCCTTCCAGTTAGTTTCTTTCCAGGATGAATCCTGCGGAGAAGCAAAAACAACAGCGTGAGGAATGAAGCGCATCAGAGAACCTTTTTTGTGGATGACTCCTAATCTAGTTACCTCAACTACAATTTGCGTACGAAAGAGGATAAGCACGAGCGACGGTGCAAATTCTTACTCTCGGCTAGATAGGTGGAAAAGTTGAGTTCGCCCGTAAAATATTTCATGCTTCATCGTTCGCTGTGCCCATGTCGTTTTTTCTAATCTGCTTTTCTCCGAAAAGTATGTTTGCAGAAAGGCGGGTTAAAGTAGGGTAATGGATTTATTTCTTTGGCAACGGATGATTGACATGGGGAAAAATACAATAATTCTGTGCTTACCTTCTACCGACGGAGGAGTTATGCAGGAGGTATCACTTTTATCTCTTCGAGTTGATCGCAAAACACCATCCAAACAGTTAGTGACCGGCTCTTTGCAGTTTCCACACAATCGCCCTAATTTTGCATAAGTGAAGGTTTTAGCACAAATTAAAATTTCTTCCGCCAAATTAATTGCTTCCCTTCGCCCACCAAGAAAATATATAGAATGCAAATTAATGTAGATGTAGCAAGATTTAACAAGAAATGCGCTTAGTAATTTCAATACAATATAGAATAGAAAGTAGCAAAAAAGAGAGTAAAAAATTAGTTGATATAAAAGTAGTAGAATATTGTAAATATTGAGAATATTTTGCTTTGCTTTGAAAGAAAGAAAGTAGCTAGAGCGAAGTCGTGGCTTTTTCTACCTTGTTATAACAAAGTGATTATGTAGACGCATATTTTAGATGGTAAAAAATTCCAGCAGATTTATCGGTAACCAAAAATGTAAAATTATGCTTTAGACAAAATTGATGTTTAGAATAAATGACGACCCTTTTGTTTGGTTTTTATGGAGAGAACTGTAGTTTGTTATATAGCTTGTCAGTAAGAAAAATGTCAATGGGCGACACGCTTGGAATAAGAAATCCTGGGGATCATGCACGTTTCTTGCTTCGGGAAGGGAAGAAGATAATAAAATGTAAAATATCGCTACTATGAAAAAAGAAGATAAATGGGACAGCTGAACTAAAGCTGAAAACGGCTACATCTTAGGAGAAATTGATTTACGAAACCGAGGTAGTCGGCGTGCAAGGAAACTGAGTGTTGCAAGCTGGTTAGGGCAGAACATACGTGGAAGAAAGTGAAAGTTTTCAACTTACTACCGGACGGGATTACATTGCAGAGGTGGAAATGGACTCAACTGAAAATCACGTCTGAGAACATCTATTAACAACGGTAATAAACTATTAATTTATTAACAGTGCATGATCCTACAACATTTGGATTTGTGAGAATAAAAAAATCTCATCATCATTGGGAAACGTTGTTACAGACAAGCATTCAAGATTTGTTTAAACAGTGAAAATCACATAGAAGGGAAATTTAGACAGATGACACCACTTTGACACAAAATCATGATGCTTTTTGCGTGACGGATGCAATCATAGGAAATTTCCTAGAGAATATTTTACAAGAAAGATCATGCACGTTTCCATGATAATGTGTTGAAAACAAAAATAACAACCCGAACCAACAGGCACGAACAATATTATTTTGAAAGTAAATTTTTTGAAAGTGTTTCGTGTAGCTTGGTTTGAAAATGCTTTACCTGAGAGCACATAAAAGGTTGTTTTTTGTTTTCCCTGCTTTATTTCTAATCTGCTAAACAATGTTTTCCTACAATTGACGAATTTGACTGAAATAGACAGAGAGACGCACACATATACGCAAAATGAAGGCCATGTGAAAAAAAAATAAACAGAGCGAACAAACGTTCCAAACTTTTAGAGAGATACCATGACTATTAACCATTACAGATTCACAAATTCTGAAATAAAAAGAAAGTCCTTTCTTTGTCATACCGATTAACAACAATAACAATGTAGTCCAATTATGGTCACAGTCGAACTCTGAAATTTTCTATCACACATATTGACATTAACAGTAGCAATAATAACAATTCTATACATCAATCAAACACTGTAGAATAGTAAAATACACGGTCAAATAGATTTGTAAGTTAGTATCTTGTTCTGAAGATGCGAAGAAAAACACTAACTCAACACACGTAACATACATCTATAACAAGTAAACATATTGTATTTAACTATAATCTATATTTAAATAACATGACACAAATAATAATAATAGTGACAAACCACTTATCTTTTCATAAGAATACACAATAATCTTTCGTATAATAAAATGCTGCGTGAGAAGAAGGCATGTTTTTCCAAGATTATGGAAAGAGAGGCGAAGTAGGTAGACGACAGTTTTCTCATTGTGAGCAGTAGTAGA
This sequence comes from Cyphoderus albinus, assembly GCA_021029165.1. Classification (NCBI taxonomy): domain Eukaryota; kingdom Metazoa; phylum Arthropoda; class Collembola; order Entomobryomorpha; family Paronellidae; genus Cyphoderus; species Cyphoderus albinus. The sequence goes on along the minus strand of VYYJ01000105.1, from coordinate 28,821 downwards.
AGTAGAAAAGAAAACGGAAAAATTGAATTGAGGTAATAATGTGCTCTATGTACTGCGTACTAAATCCAGATCACGAACAAAAACTACAACGACGGAACGACGAAAGTCAGTAAGAGAAAAGAAGTGTTGCGCTGTTTGACATGAAGGTGAAAGGTATTATTTATTTGAAAAATGGGAAAAAACCTTTCCACCAGCTATTTTTATAAACATTAGATGGCATAAAGTGAACTGCACATTTTAATACGAACTGGGTGGATGCAGTTTGCGTTTTTGGAGAAAACTGAAAAGTATCCATGTTTGATATTTTGGTAATTACGTGTCATGTTTTATTCTTGGTTTAGAAGAAGGGAAGGGACGAGAAAAGAAAGAGTAAGAGTAAGTATTATTAAAAAGTTACTCGTTTGAATAAAATATGATGCAGGTTGGCTCGTTGGGAGGTCTGCTCTGGTTGCTCTGCTTCATGCGGATATCTGTGTAGGTGGAAAGGCAGACAGGACAGGTTACGAGAGTGAAATAATCTATCAACAAAAGCAGTAGTAAACTACGAAGAGCGAAGTCTTCTGCATTGCACTGTAAAGTAAAGGTAGCGAGTGATTAAGAAGAGTGCAGTTGCTCCTTTGTTTTCACTCTCTAAACTCTGTGAAATTCCCTTTTTTTGCCGGTGACGAATGGAAGAAGATGAATTAAATTTTTCTCATTTGAATATTTTCTCTACACAATCCTTCCTCAATGGCGTAGATACTGACGAGTAAAAGTTGCCTTTAAGCATTCATCCACCTGCGGTGTTTTCGTCATTTTCTTCTCGGAGGAAAAACAGGCTCTAGCACTGTGCACCTTGTACAGGTAATATTACCAAGGAATTATGAGCGATTCCCTCGAAAAATTCATACATTCTTCATAACTGCACTGTATGAGAAGGTGTTTTCGTGAAGAAGACAGAAAGTAAAAATACGAAAGAAGTGAGAGAGTCTAATATAATTATTTAAAAACAACATGTATAAAACAGGGGCAATGAAAGACAGCACAGAGAAGAGAACGAGAGCAGGGATTTAAAAAGGAAATTAAGTTGTTACTAAATAACTAAAGGTGACCTATAATTTACGAATGCACACACATGAGAACGAGAAAAGTGAACAAAGATTTCCATTCCGAAGGACACAGAGAGAAAGAAAGGGGAAACGGCGAAGAAGAGTCAACCGACTAAAACAACATTACTAAATGGTCGGATGAGAAAAGCGCAGCACCAAAACAGGTGGAGGTGAGAGAGCATAATAAAATAAACATGGGGTTGTACTTACACAACTATATTATCTTTGCGAGGGACACTGGAGAGAGAGAGAGCGTCTTTCTGTTAGACAAAATTTCTCATCGCTACACTATACGGTCTAAAGGTAAAAAATGATATTAAAAATCTCTTCTTGTCTTTTCTACTCTCCTACTGAGAGTGAGAGAGCGAGAGAGAGAGCGGATGGGGATTTGGTAGTTTAGAGTAAGAAAGTAAAGAAAAACAAGTAGTTTTGTCGGGAACTGTGGCATATCTCTTTGGCTTTTAGTGTTGTCTGTAAAAATACGAGCTCAGGTATTACCTATTTCCAATGGTACAGAAATCACCTACTACAAGGTAAGTAGCGTCAACGACATGTATTTTCGTATTTTGTGCTTTCTTTTCTTTTCGCGAGTCTTTTCTGGTTCTACAAGAACGAGTTTAAGTTTAAGTTAGTACGAAACGAACTCACTTGTGGTGTGAAGAACACCTTGTGTAGCGGTAAGGAAAGTATGAGAATCAAAAGTATCCGGAGCCGAGTTGGTTTGCTTTTTTGCAAAGAATCTCCGTCTTTTCTCCGCATTTCTGATTGCCACAATGTGCTTGCTGTCTATTGTTGGCAGTGTAGACGACTTTCCCCGGCCTTCTGCATTTCCTGCTGCTGTAGAGAGTGAGTCGACTGTTGCGGTGGCCGCAGCTGTTGAGCATGGACCAGAATAGTTTTGAGTCGAGTCAAAATGTTGCTGGGAACAGCACAGAGTTGGTTGCTGATGCAAATCCCCCGAAGGTATATTCGCGTACTGCAAGGCAAGCTGTGGGATTGGCAATGAGTATGCCAAGGAATGCTTTTTTAGCTGATTCTGTTGCTGCCGCTGGAAAAGGTGGTGGTGTTGGTGATGATGTTGGTGTTGATGATGTTGGTGGAAATGATGTGTGTATTGTTGCGTGGAGATTGGAGCAGCGCTGGATGTTGCAATTGTTGTCGTCGATGTGACAGAGGAAGTGAGACTCGGGCTCTCTGGACCGTGGTCCTCACTTGATGATGTGGAACGTTTCCATTTCTCTGCTGCAAGGGGAGACGGGACATACTTTTTCTCAGCGTGCATCATTGGAGCATGCTCGATTATTGACTGTCTTTGCGGTTGCATCATTTGTTGACTTTGCAAAAGTCTTTCTTGGTGCTGCTGGCAAATGTACATGGACGAAGTTGGGATGGAAGTTGTTGTACCGGAAACAATGCTTGTTGTCGTTGTTGATGTGGTGAGAATCGAGGAGGTACTTGGAGTAGATTTTTGGAGACGATTGGTCGTAAACGTGTCAGTTGCATTGGTGGTGGTCGTTGTTAATGTTGCTAGTGATGGCGTTGCTGTTGCAATAGTTGCAGTCGGATCAGTTTCCTCTAGAAGAGGAAATTCCTCCATCATAGAGAAATCTGTTTGTGTTTGTTGCTGCATTAGCTCTGGTTTCTCCACTTGTCCTGCTAACTGAGGCATGAGCATCGCACATTTTTTACACACAGTCGTCTCGAAAACTGTTGTGACGGCAGTGGCTGCCTCAGCCGCCTCAAGTGTTGCCGACGGTGGTGGTGAGCCAAACAAGTCCAAATGGGTTGGAGGTTCCTTTTTTCTCATTACTAATCCCATTGATTTACTATTACTACCGCCAGTTTTACTACTTCCGCTGCTAAAGCTAAAGAAATTGGACATCCCAAGTCGAAGTCCGTATCGGCGTGGCGACATTGGTGGGGAGTAAGCGATATTACTGGACGATTCCTGAAAAGCACGTGATGAGGACGATATTGCTGTTGGCGAGTATGAGAGAAAAGCGTCAGAAAACTCGGTGTTTTTAATTTGGTAAGATTTGGACTTATTGACATTGAGAGCGTGTCGGTCCCCAAGTCCCAGCCCTCGTCGACCCGATAGAGGAGAGATGGAAGAAAAAGATGTTCCATGAGTAGTATTACTGCTAGAGGTTTGCACTGGTGACTTGTGGTCCGTTTCCCATGGCAGGTCCGCGTCACACGAACGGAAATGGTCCCAGTCAAAAGATTTGCAGCGACGAAAGTTTTCCAGTCTTGCTGACTTGGTCCGTGGTTGGCCATGGGAATCATGGTGTTGATGACTCTCCCTCTCGAAACTTCCTGCAACCTGAGAAAGCTGTTCAAATAGAAAAGAGAAGAAAAATTTGACAGTTAACTTGATCCTTTTTCTTCTTAAGCCCCCACTCTAATTACCGTATTTCTATACTTGCAATATAGTTTTTAGCCTTGCACTGACTACAGCCCTCTATTCTTAAGTATGGTTTGGTATTTTCTACCTCCACTTTAAAACATGGACAATGAGCTTAGAAAGCGGGTTTCCACATTCTTGTTTCTATCTAAACTATTTTGCTTAAGATAGGCTTACCAACTTTCACCGCTATAGTAAAGTGAGACCTGGTGCATTTATCATGTAAAATACATTTAATTTTGGGCCCCTTTGGAAATTGTGAGTTACATCTCATTTCAATTCTGGCTGAACAGTTTAAAAGTCAGCTTGCACAATGAATACACACAGTTTGAGTGTGTCGAGACAGAAATATTATACTGTTTGAAATTCAATCGAGACAATCCCAGTCAATGCTTTAAATAAAGTACATGCATTCAATGATTTCCTATTTTAAGACATTTTGACAGTAGGTGGCTACTTTGATAGCATGATGATGTTAATGATAAGAAGAGTTGTTGAGAAAATGGAATGGTTCTCAGTTCTTGCTAACTTTGGCCAAGATTCATCTCTATGTATATAATGGTGGTACCTAATATGTTTGCATAAGAAAAGATCCCTTTTCAGGGACAAAACTAACCCGATTGTAACTTTGTGGTCCCACGACAAGTAAAACTTTCTCCAATTTCCATGCCGGCAGTTCTCTTCCCATTATTCTTCTTATTATAAGAAGCCTGATTTAATCATCGTACATCTTTATAGACTTTATACGCGTTTAAAAAGTAATAAAAAGTCTAAAATTATGACTTATAGTGCATAAAAATAATGCCTTATTATTTTGCAACGTTTGGATTTGCATCTATGAAAACGAAATGACAACACACAAAAATATGTTTCAAGTTTTTCACTGTCAAAAATAACTTTCTTAAAGCTGGCGTTTCAGCAAATTAGGTTAAGGTTACAGAGTACGTTCTGAACTCTTTCCAGACACTACTTCAGAAACATCACTGCTCATCGTCACCCCACGCTCTAGCCACTTTAATCCCGCGTTCCACCCTCTCGAAGCTTGCTTGATGGTCACTTGAGATTCAGGAGCGGAAAAGTGAAGAAGACAAAGAAGTAACAATTTCTCTAGTGAACTCAAAGACAATTTTCACCGTGCCACACGTACAAAGCCATTTACAAAATTGAGTTGCGCATATTTTTTACCTGGCAAAAATATGACGTGATGAGACCTTTCGTTCAGAGATATAATAAGATGATGTTAAGTATTTTCATACTTTTGACCTTCGCAAACACTTAAAGTGTTATTTATGGAAAATTTCAGTTCAAGCCTTCAGCAAAAAAACCATTCCGTTGAAAATCAAAACGCTGACGTAACGATGACACTGTCATGTCAGATGACAAAGTAATTGTGCCTTGTCTTTTATCTTGGGTATTACGTACTTAAAAGCTGTTTATAAATTTCAGAAAAAAACAAAACCAAAGATAATATGTAAAAGGCCAAAATTGAGCCATTTCTTTAGAGATATAAACACATCTTTTGCATATGTATAATCAAATAATCAAATACATTGTTCAAAAGTACAAGAGAACATCAAAGCAAAGTTCATTTATGCCAAAAATATTTTGTTTAAAATCGTTACGTGGGAAACAGAAAAACCGGAGCTTTTGGCAAGGCAAACGATGATAAGACTTTGACCACGTTCTTTCGACAGTTTTGGTTAATTCTATTTCAGTAAAATTAAACTGAAAATTCACTTCGTTTGATGTGTTAAAAATAAACGATGAATTGAACGCAAGCTTCAAGCGAAAATTACACTTGAAAAGTTTTATGGCACTATTTAGGTACTATAGGTACGTCTTATTCGTCATATCAGTAGGCAGCAGTGGAGCGTGAAATTATTGTGGGGTTAAATACATATACATTACAGAAGGCACACATTTTTCAAGTACATCTAAATACAACAAAAATTAAATGCTCGCATTCTCCGCGATCGACATGGAAAACGTTTTGAAATCGGTATACAGAAAGAGAACACTTGATTAATTGGTTTCCTTACGAAGGGAAAGTACGTTGCAGTAGAGTCTGAAGTTAGTTCAAAATACAGACGTAGCCATAGGACCCTTCACTTCTACTACTTCCCACTTCCAACTTACTATGGCTAGAGCAGTTTACATTTTGTTGTCGGGAATGTATAGATTGTCATTCAATATATTGCCGACACACACTGCTCTTCGTATAATTGTAGATTGACGGAATCAACAATTTCATGTGACGCGGTTGCGAGACGCTATGGTATGGTGGATGATGCTTTGTCGCTGATTTCCATATCATCTCCACCAACCAAACCTTGTTTGACGCATTTTCGCCTTCTTTATTCTGTTCAATGCTCATGGTGAAGTAAGTTTGACATTGTAGTTGTGCTGCAGTATTTGTCTGAGTGTGGAAATCGTTCTTGTGTAATTCTCACGGCGGACAAGAACTCTGGCAAAAATGACGCGTGTTTTGCCAAATCACTTACCCGCAAGCAGGCACCAGTGGTAAGTGATTCTGCTAAAGACGTACTCGTACTTCTGCCTGGCCAAGTGTGCGCCCAGACATAAAAGAGAAGTTATCGGGAGAGACAGAAGAAAACAAGTGAAGGGCTCTCAAGCGTTTGGAAGAAAGAAAAAAAGAATTTAGAAAGTTGATGATATCGTAGAACGAAGTAAGGGAGAGTAAGTGGAATCTAATTAAAAACTCATGTAATTATTTCGCACCGTCGCATCTTTATGGTTCAAGGCAAACTTTATATAATTATTGGCATGGTGTTGCAACGCTGGAAGGAAAAAAAACGAAACTAAGTTGTACGACACAGACGGAAAGTTCGGTCTTAGCTGGATTGCTGTGACAGCATCACACGTGTGAGCTGGTGACAAGGAGTCTGTGTGTTTCTTTAGAGAAAGTTTCCCTTTGAAATTCGAATTTCATGGCGAATGATTGCAGTTGATGAAAAGACGCGTTTAGTTCATTCTATTTATATAAAATACAGGCGATTCCATTTTGATTTTTTGATGGGCTCCACCCGTGATTTCGTAAGAGACGTAGGTATGTATTTATTAAATAAAATACTCTTTGGTGCTTGAAACGAAATTTTTGAAGCGTCATCAAATATGGTAAATTGAAAGTTGCTCTGAATTCTTCCGACATCGGAATCTCTCTTTTTCCTGTTATATCTTTTTTTAATTTTAAGTCCACATTTTAATACCTAATTTTCTTTCTCAGCGCTCCCATCTTTGCTTCTCGATTAAAAAAGGTCACAGGAGCGTAAATAAATTTGCATGTTCTCCATCTCTACACACAAATATCTATTAAATAGCATATGTCAATCAAAGTGACATTTTTGAAATGGAAATAAGAAACATGTATACATTTCCATCTTCAGCGCTACTTACATTTTAGCTTTCTCAGACAAGATGACTGAATTTTAGAAAGGAGAAATTTCTATCGTATCGCTAATGAATCTTGTTTCAGATGGATGGAAACAAATTGCCAGTGAAAATCTCTCTCAAAGAGTGAGCTCCAACTTAGCCATGCCTGTTTCTTTACCATCCTATGTATATTTACAGGCATTTTTATATAGCTTACATTTGTAGTACGCAACCAAGACGGTGATGACGATGATGATGGAAATTGAGCCGGGAGCCTCGTACACAAAATAAATTGCTACATTAAGCAAAATTTATGTCATGCCTCCGGCTTGTAACGATTTCTTGTCGCCACAAAAGTAAGGAAGGATGAATTTAATAATTGAACTGTAAACATTTTTGTATGTATTAAAATTTCTCCCTAGCACAAAATGACATTTCAAGAAATAACTCTCTCACCTATGACCTCGTTGAGTTCAGCCAGCGCACGTAAATCTTTAATAATTCGTCGATATTAAAGTTGTACGGGTTTGGTTATTGAAAGATTCTAAAAAAAGAGATGTCACCAAATCTGTTGCAATATTTGGATGTCACTATTGCCCCGGCACAACCAATTCCACGTTGTCTTTTCGGAGAAAGGGAAAACAAACAGAACTTTGGACCTGGACTGAAAAGGCGTCTAATACCAGAGAGAGGCAGTGTGTACGCTAACGACTAACGGTAAAATGGAAGGAGACACAGTGCTCGAAATGTTGGTTTATTGGTTGGTTGGTTGTCAAGCAGGCTGGAGGGAATTGGTTTAGTGTAATCACATATTCTTACATCTTATATTAATGTGTCTCCTTCTCTTACTATTTATACACATAATATCTGTCTGCGTGTTGCAGGGGGTTTACACGTTTCCATTTTTGCAACTCTGTAAAAGAATATACTATGCGGAGTAGAATACTATCGCGAACAGGACAAGGACGACAAACTAGAAATTTTTTATTTGCTATGCACATCTTGCTCCTTTCTCCACTTCCTCCTCATTTTCATTCTGACTTTTACTTTCGCATAGAGAATCAGACGGAAGCTAGAAGTAACTAAGGCTGAGTCGTTACATTTACATTTCTTCCCAACTACAAACGTATTGAAAGAGGGCACAGATGATGTACAGCAACAGCATTATCCGCTTCTTTTCCCCTTCATCATCTATCAAGGCTGGGCGAACGAAAGGAGAGGAAAAGACAAGTTTCACCATCATCGCGACTTGCGACCATGTAGCATCGTTCCGTTCCTTCAAAAACCAACAGGCTCTAACCAGTGTATAAGCTGATTCCATTTCGTGAAAAAAAAAAACATTTCAACCACAAATTTTCTTATTTCGTTTTTCTTCCTTTTTCTATTTCCACCAACCCACGTAATGCATTTTCATCTAGTCCACTTGTTCCGACATATGGAACAAATGTAGATACCTAGGTTTTAGATAGAATACCTATGGATTTTAAATCTAGGAATAGATGAATATTTTTTTAAAGTGAAGCCTGAAGAGAACGAGAATCTGGAATCTGCTAAAGTTATGATATAAAAACGTATGAGAGTGTCATGAACGCTTGTCTTGTCCAAGCAACGCATGAATGCATGTTTTGATGAAAAAGATTTAAAAATTGCTCTTTCAACAGATTTAAATGTGGTCTACTTGGATTTATGTAACAACCACATTTTTATACTCTTCTCCTCCGAAAATAAAATTCTCATTTTACAGTATGTGTGTTCTCTGAAATTATGGTTTACATTTTGCCCGCATGTACAGGGAGACAACTTAATCTGACATAAAAATGAAAATCACATAAACGAAGAGGGAGCATTGTTGATTGTACAAAGCATAATTTTGAAATGTCATCATGCTCATCAGACCCACACAGTTGTACATTTGTGCGATGACATTCTTGACGACAGACAATCTCCTACTATAATGTCCTTGTCAAACCCAAAAACTACTTGTGGGTTTATTTTGATCTAGAAAAAGTAATTCCTGTGTGCAAAACTGCTCGTTCAAATCATCACAGCCTTTTTTATTTAAAGAAACTCGCCAGCAAAAAATTATATGCACATTGGTAGTATCGTCATTTAACTGAAATATTTTATGTATTTACTAAGGCGCAACTTCAAGAATTGTCTTATTTTTGGCATGAGTTCTTCATTTTTTTCTAAAACTGTCTTAAATTTGTGGTTGCTGAATTTTGAAATGAAAGGAAAAGTTAAAAGGAAAGCGCATTGACCAATCTAAGAAGCAAAATGATATATATCTTGTTGTGAAAGCAAGAAAAGATATACGTAGTTATTTATTTCCGAGAACATTCATCAGGTGAGCTCATCTCGGCAAAAATTGCAAGCCTCCTTTTCCCAGTCCAACAGAAAGGGAACGCAGGTGGAGAGAGAAAAAAATTGGTGAAAGCAGGCCATCATACTGAAAGCTACTCCATTCTTGGAACACACCTATTTAATGGCTCTCATCTACATGTACGTAAGCTGTTTTGTGCAGGCCGTGCACGCTGCTCAAGAACTGCTCTTTCTTATCTTTTGTGTATGCTGATGGTCTACATAATATTTTTTTTTGTTAGTTGCTACCACTTTCTTCCCTCTCAACACTCACTTTCTGCAAATCTCTATTGTGCTCTATTAGAGAGAACTACAACTTTTGAGCGAGAGAAAGTAAAAGTCAGTTGTTTTCTCTTCTGAGCCTTTCATTGCATTCTTTACTATTATTGAATGGGAAATAACAGAGAGATACACACCTACTTGCTGGTAGAGTTGCACATTTTCCATTTGAAGGTAGTCTGCGTTTCTACTTATATATCTAGGGCGAGTGAAAGTGGCTCGAAAATTGTGTTATGTATGTATCAGTAGAAAGGGAGTACAGTGGTGCACGCTATTATTTTGTGACGGAGATTGAGAGCCTCGTGTTATTTATTAAATGGGTGTGCTTCTCTCTCTTTCACTCACATACTTCGCTTTAATACAGACACATACTTGCACATTGTCTCTTGATAAATGTGTGTGTGTCTTATTCACAGGTAAGTAAAACGACGAGGGAAAGAAAACACCCTAACTCTTGCTCTTATACGATTTTCCTCTATACATTACAAAATGTAGACAAACAAAAACGAAACAAAGAGAGAGAGAGAAAAAAAAGCAATGGGCAAAATAAGTTAAAAGGTAGAGGAAAACGCACACGGGGAAGCAACAGTAGTTCCATATGTTTACACCGCGATCACTGCCACCGTGCGCCACCGTTATTTTTGTACGCTTCCTGCTTCTTAGGCAGGACGAACATTTTTCGTTTGTTCTTTCTCCACTTAGAGATTTTTTTCTTCTATGTGTAAAAATAAAAGCAGCATATTTTAGAGTACACACATGCAAAAAACAATTTCTGCACCGGGCATGCCTATGTACATTTTCTCTCTCCGTCTTTCTCATCCTTTTCTTTCCAAGAAGCTCACAATTCTCATGAGAAATAAGTAGCAGAAAAGAAAAAAAACTGAGCGTCCTGCTTCATGTTTGTCTGCAGGTATATTGTTTTTTTATAAAAAAAATCATCCTATTTTGTATAAACTGAAGTACGTGGGCAAGATGTTATGTAGTGAAAAAACACACTTGTCGACATAAAATAATAACGTGTGTACTCCCTCCTGCCATTTACTTTCTTCACTCCCTTTAACTCGTAGTTAGTCACTTCGAGTGGAAACTCTTTTTTTTCTACTTTGAAACTTAGCGTGTTGTATTCCACTCGTGCCATCATTAAATACCTGTTTGTTTTATTTTATCCCAGTTTTAGGTATTTCAGCGAGAAATTATTTCTCATCAACAGCGTCAACCAACCAACGAACGAAAACGACAAATACTTTATTATTTAGTGTTTACTTCCCGTTTTTTATTCAATGAATATCAAGATTTTCAGTAGTTCGGTATTCCTTGCCTTACTATTTCAGTCAGGAATACAGAAAGATTTTTTCTCTTATTACCCTGCCTGCATACTTAATCTGCCTGTATTTTGATGTTGCTCCACTAGAAACATTTTTTTAAATTTTCAATTTGACTCTATTAAAATGATATGAATGGAGCATGAAATGAATCAGCAGCGCAAAACAGGTTTAAATGTTTACGTTGGGATTTACTGATTTAAAGAAGGGTAATAGTAAAAGTCGTAGAAATGACGTGGAAGAGCTGTGTGACAGTGAGAAGCGGGTCATTTATTTTTAGTGGGTGAAAAGACGCTCAAGATGTGTATCTGTACAGTCCATAATATTATCTTGGACGCAAGAGCACTACACATTTTTTCATTTATTTGCATGAACGCGAAAAGTTTTTGCGATGCCGATCTGTCCCTCAGCAACCGCTGTGTTGTAGACTCGCTTTCTTCGTACATGCTGATGATATATATTTACATAAACACACTTCTTTCCCCTTCAAGCCGGAGAGAAAAAGAGGGCATCGTAAATCTCCAGGTATTGAGAAGAAAGGGGAAGATAAGATCTGCATGATTCATGGTACCGGCACCATCTCAAGTAAAAGGCAGGATTACACGGGTTATAAAACCTTGGGAAGAGCATTATCATACATGGTTTTCTATTTCACAACAGTCCTCTCTCCAATGCCTATTTTTAAGGAGGCATTTCTTCCCAGGATAGAATGGAATTCATTCTACCCCAGTCGCTTACGTCTTCAGAGATACTCATGCTGCCTAATGCCTCGCTCTTCTATTTTTAGTATTTTAGTCTGCGCAAAGAAGCAGTGTGCTAGTGTTTTTCCCAAATAACTTCACTGTGCTCTCTTATCCTAAGGGAAAAAAATCAACCATGAAAGCAATAAATGATGTAAGTAATGTAGAAATGCAAAGTGTCCTTCTGAAACAAGAATAATAAGAATAGCTCTTCCCTACATTCCATTACAGGGCTATGCCAGCATAGAGAGAGAGCGAACGAGAAAGATGAATTATCAAAAGTGAATGAACAGGGGCATATTGCAAGAATTTTGAGGGAAGGTGAGAATGAGAAAATGTTACAAACCTGGACAGTTTTGCTTTGTGTGGACACATCCCTGTTCGAATCGTTGGACCTAGCGGAAGATTGTTGTTTGGGCAGGTATCTCTTTGAAGTAGCGGTTGTAGCGGATGAAAAATCGCTATCAGTGGCCCCGGATGTGCCACAAGTTGAAGTCGACGGAGATTGTCCAACTCCAGTTGCTGACATTGTAGCTCTGGCCGGCTGGTGTTTCGGCAATTCGACAATTTCGGCGGTTCGTAACACAGGCTGGCTCAACTGCCTCACAATTTTTAGCCGAGGAGACCATCTGTGGTGAGGTCGCTCGATGCTACTGCAAGCTGCTAGACGAGCATGTTGATGCTGTTGCACTCGCTCCTCACTGCTGCTCCGAGAAGAGGCTGCGAAGAAAGCGGCTCTGGATGTATTTATATCCGTGGAGGACTTGAACGACTTGTGCCCGACTTTGGAAACTGCTCCTGACACGTTATCGGAACTACTGCTCATGGAACTTGAAGCAGCAACTGCGGTCGCCGAGGAGGTTTTTGCGGTGTTGCTCATCATGAAGAAGTTGTGATGAAGGTGATGAGCATGAGCATGCCGCTGCTCTTGTGACGGATGCTGTTTTGCCAGGGGGCTCAGGGCCGCCGAGAGTCTCTCAGGGATCCCTGACTCTTCACCGATTGTGGGTGAGGGAAGGGCTAGGTACTCATCATGAGCAAGTACACTTTGTTTCCAACTCTCCGACAAGGAGTCCTTCGTCGACGCAAACTCTTCTCTTCGCAATTTCGCCCGAGATGAAAATAAGGAATGTCGATTCATCTAGTCAGAACCTTTTCGCAGTTGTGACAATTTCCTTGATGCCCCACTGTTCCTTTCAGTCCAAATGCACAAACGACTTGCGAAATTTATGTTTTCCCTTTTGAACCAGTTTTCTCCTGTCGCCTTTTGTCCTTCCTTGTTTGTTGACATGCTTTACTTTTTGCGTTTTGGAAACAGAGAAAAGGTAATGTGCCGAGTTTTTGCTTGTAAAATGGGAATCTTTTCTCTGAATTTGTAAACAAAAATGGAATGTTCCTTTTGCTTTTGCCTCAACGGGTTCTTCCCCTGTAAATTGCTACCGAGCAGTTTCGTGGTGCCAAGATTCTACTTAACGGATGTGTTTTATTTGCTTTGTGGAGGGAACTCAAAAACGGTTGACGAATTTATTTTGTGGATACTAGAAAATCCACACTGTGCATTTTACTTAAGTCAGATTAATGACGTGTACATTAACGTATATTTTAGAATGTCCTCTGTAAGTAGACAAAAATGTGGCATGAACACATTTCATTCCTCTTTCTATTCTCTATTATACTTTTATCTGTTTTGTGAAGAAAAAAATGTTGGTCAGGTTCAGAATTTTTATTGTTTCTACTCTTTAAGCTCGCGAAGAATTTCGTCGTGTTCCCCCAAACCGTCTTCTTTTCGCTTACACCGCTAATTCGTAATAATACACACCACTGAGAAGTCAATCCAGCCGACCGGAGTAAACCATGACATTAGGAGGAGAACCCAAAGAGAAAAACTTTATTCTTTGAACTTCGTCTTAGGATATCATGTGGTCATCGGTTACTTTCATGTCTTTGTTATTGTACGTAGATTGTTTTTCTTTGACGAAGTTTTTCCGTGAGTCAAAGCCGTTTTTTCTGGGGGATTGCCGTATCAAATTTCGACTCTTTTATGTAAGATTCTTTTTTAGAGTGCCCGCCCACTTTTCGCAGACACTCGGTAACTAAACAAATCGTGTGTGTGCTCAAAGAATAACAACAACAGCAATAAGCAACAACATGAATAAACAAAGTTTGGCTTTTTGTAAAGAACCACGAAGTGAAAAACTCGGCGGTCTCATTTGATATTCGTAAAGCAGAAAAATAGAGATATTTTTAGAGTTTTAAAGCTATCTGAGAACTTTTTGTCCGGTTCGGATTTCTTCTCTTTTGTCTTTCTCGGTAGGGTAAAAGTTGAGCGTCCTATCTTTTATTATTGTAACCTTTTTGGAGGGAAAATGTCTTCTCGGAAATTTTTCTTTCTATCAACAAGACTGAGCACTTTCACCGTGATGCTCCCCAAAGACATTTTGCTTCTTTGATTCTTGTGTGTAAATCTTTTGATAATAAATATAAATCCACATTTGTTCCGTTTACTTCATTTTTCAGTTGAACCCCACAACATTTTCTCCTCGTGTTCGGCCAGTGGTGGAGTCTGTTGATTTTTTGGTTTACTTTTTTTCCAATTTTTGGCACATGATCAGAAACAAAAACTGTCTTCTTTTGGAGTCCTCACTTTTCGCCACCGAAAACACAGAGACACGGACACATAGTTTGGAACTGTGCTCGCTTTCTTCTCGGTAGAATGCTCCCTTCTCACTTTCTCTCCTTCTTCGATTTGAGAGTGGAGGAGAAAAGAGATACAAGTGAAAATGAAGTAGTAGCTTTTAACTTAATTTTGTGGATCACGTTTCTCAACAGTTTGATATGTATTTTTTATTTGAGAAAAGTGGGTGGAACTTTGGCCACATTCGTGCCCGCTGACTGGCTTCTGGCTTCGAGGTTACGACTATTCAATAAAAGCCCGCTTTTCAAAGTATCATAACAGCATAATGGTCTCTCGTCTTCACTTAGAGTAATAAAAGCTGCATCATTATAATAATATATAATTCATGTAGAAGCGAGATGGATGATCGTTAAAGTAGAAAACGAGGACGAGCTTCAAGAGTTTTTCAATATTGTCTGCGCTTCTCAGGTATTCTCGGATTCTCAGAAGTTGCACGTCTTCGGGATTGAAAAGGTGGGAGAGTGCTGTTTACTATAAAGTTATATTTTTAATAATTTTGAAGAGGCTGAAAAATAACGACGCTTTTAATGCTAGTACAGTCGTACGAAAGTGTTATGGTGGATATCTAGAAATTTTGTTCCACGTTCAACAAAATTTTATCCTCATCACCGTAGTCCCAGTAGTCCTCGTCCTTTTCTCGCGCTCTTGCTCATGCAATCCCATAAATAATTCATGAGTTTACGTTATTAGAGATTCAACTATGGAGCGGTACTATTATTACTATATTAAATATTATAAAGTCAATTTTTATTTTCAGCAGTCAAAATCGAGAGTACGCGGATAAGGAAGCCAGGTCGCTTGGTTTATTGATGTGCACAAGATGAAGTTGTTCGCATGTAGTCATTTCCTCTTCTGCACCATTCAGGCATTCGGCGTACTAAAAATTATAAAACTGTTTTTTTTTTCTCGCAGCGTCCTTTTGTTCGTTCGCTCTTTGAAATTCAATCTTCCCTTGAGAAATTGATGTTTTTAATTTGTTTGAGACGAGATTGATAAATTGTAATGTCAACGGAATGGAAACACTGACGGAAGCGTGAAAGAAAGTTCAAGATAGTTGCTATTTGATTAGAAAACAATGATCATATTGTAACACTCACTGATCCACTGCACTATTCTACCGCATCCTTGGAAAATAAAATGTATATATTGTAAAAACACGTACATACATAAAAACCGTTTAAAATCTCAAGTTTTCAACAAAAGATAAAGAATAAAATAACAATATTTTGGTGGTCAAATCTCACAATAAGATGGCTAATTTACTTATGATTGTATTACTAAATATTTTCATGGTGAGATAAAGATGCACGAGATCTAGCTAAATCAATCATGAACATTTCTGTGTTCGTTTCATTTTGCTTGATGCATTTAGTGATTGAGGTTCATCCTCTCTGCGGTTGATGATATTGCCATCATAATCATCAATCAACAAATATTTGTTTTCTCGTCATACCACATACCCCAGTAGATACGTATACGTCAAAAGGGGAAAACAAAAAGGTCTACGAAATGTTTACATATCCTTGTGCAAATACATTTATCATTTAACTAAAATAACTAACAATAAATCTTGTTCTATTTTTTCGCTAGATTTATCTAATTAAATTGATCATACAAATTAATTCTAGATGCACATCATTGCTAGGTAATCCCGTCATGTTTTATACTACTAGGTTGGTGTTGGCATGTTACCTTACACATCCTTTGAATTCTTCATCATTTTGTGCCATAAAATGACTAAACGCTCAAAATTCGAAAGTACTCAACATAAATGTTTGCAAAAGAGCTACTTTTGTTAGTATTATGGTACATTTATATTGCGAAATGAAAGTAAAGCCAAAATGTAGAAAAGAACTGAAAGTGAAGGTTAGAAAGGACGGAATTTCAGTCAACTTCGTTTAGACATGATTTTTACATCTCGTTTGATCCTCGCAATTATTAATATTTTCTGTGACTTCATGTGAAATTCAACTTTACAGAATGAATCTGATGATTGCGCATCAAATAAAACATGAGAAAATAGGTACATTTCAACGTGGAAACTGGACATGAGAAAAGCTAGGACATGGGTTGCTACTGAGAGTCCGAACCGTCGTAGTAGAGAGAGGCAGCCACAACAGAGAGTAAAATGGACTGAAGTTATTGTTAAGCCACAGGAAATGATGCCCCACCACAGCTATGCATTAAGCTTTAGATCACAAACAATTTTCTGTGTTAAAAGGGAAGATTGCTTGGATGTGAATGAATGAAATGGGTAGGCAAAGTCAATTACATTGTAACATGACGGTGCAAAATCATTTGTATTCAAAAAGCTTTTCTCTCAAAGATGCACTATGAAACAGAAAATGAAACGCTTTATTTTGACTGTTTCATTTGCGTGCATATTAACTGAGTCAATTTTCAAATTTGTATGTATTTTTGATGAGTTAGAGTAAGAAACTCTCCGTCTTGAAATAAACCTGCAGCATACCTTAATTCAATTCGGAAAATTTGACCTCATGGAAAGTTAAACTGGAACTTAAACCTCTGCACCGTACAGCAGCGGTTTACACTTAATGAAAATTCTTAGCGACCTAGACAATACCACGAAGCAAAAAGGCCATGACCATTGATTTGATATTTGACCTCGAATCCACGTTGGGAAAACTTTCATGATCAAACATTTACTTAGTTAATGCAATGAACCTAGAATTTATCGTGTGTAACAATGTCAACCGTAAGGACTTTCTCCAAGAAAATATAGCGCGGTTTAATTTTTGCCAGAAGGATTCAATAAACATAAGCGGCAAGAAATGCTCAAATTGGATCCACAAATATTGCAGGATAAGAGTTAGGGCAACAAGCGTGCCAGTGATAATGGACCGTGTGTAAGAAATGACGGTGTGGTCACTTACCGTGGAATCCCTTCAGTAAAACGAAAATATCCGCAGTTTACACAGGAATTCTCATGATAATGAGGCAAGGGAATGATAGTTTTGTAGTACTTTCTGTCCGCACCATTCTACCTAACTCACAAAAGGATACCCAGGCTGAGTCTATTGGACAAACGCAAACGTTTGTATGCAAAACAGGCAGGAACTCGGCTACGTGTGGAGTTGGAGTTATATGACTCTAATAATATCCGTGTTATTGTAGCAGATTAAAGTTTGGTCCAAAAACTTTTAGAACCAGCAGACGGAACGGAACGGTATGTTTGGGAGTGTAAATAGATACATACCCACATGTATTATTCCATTGTTATCGCAATACTACGATAACTAGGAATTAATTAAAGTGTAAATAGAAAAATATGTCCTCACAATCCAGATAATCTCATTAGTAGCCCCAAACGAGAATCGAGAGCATCTGAATATCTGTATTATGCACTCCAGAATACCCTTTGGCCTTTTAATTATTTCCTTTTATTGCCTTTATTATGGTGGCTTGTATATTTTATGATGATCCGGAAAGAAAATGTAAAGGAGCGAGTTTCGAGTTCGAGATTTTGAGTGGCTTCGTTAGTGGAATACCACGCAGAGAAGGAATCCATTATGTTGTTCCTTGTTGCTTCTTCTTTATGTAAGATGAGTGATAATGACGAATGAAATTGTTGAGAAGAAGGACACCGAAAAGTAGCTCGTAAAAAGCAAAAAAATATATACACTCTTAGCTGTGTGTCAGTGGACTCGAAAATCAACATTTTCTCTGTTTTTCGAGCTCACTTATGTCTTTACGTCGAAAATGAGAAGCAAGCTGTTTTGCTGACTCTAATTCAAACTTCAAGATGAAATTCAAGGCTCTTAATAAATATGCATGATGACAAATTTCGCTTTAATTTTATGAGAGTAAAAACAAAACAAAGAAAAGATCTTGGTTAAAAGACTTCACTACTCTGACTGAATTATAAGACTAAAGATGAAATAACTTGTGACGCTGAAAACTGTCATTAGACTGTCTCTTTTCTCGAGAGTTGATTCCACTTACAAGTGATCTAAATTCTCCTATTCCTCCCTCTTAATAAAGATTTCCCATTTTCGGAGGAACGAGACAAATTTTTATACTCGTCCACATTTGAATGCAACTCTTTTAATTTACTGTGTTGTTTCGCTCTCCAGTTGAAATATGTGCCTCTTCTAAGACACAATGAAACAATGAAAAACGTCGTCCTACAGAGAACGAGAATTGGTGTATGCACACAGAGCACTTAAAACGACGCGTGCATTTCAAATGAAGTTAGAAGAAGTTGGGTCCTGTTGCCCAGAAATAGTTTCACAGCACTCGCATCTACAAAAAAAAACTTTGTCCCCGTTTTTCCCATTCCACTTTGCTCTCTCTCCCTCTACATTCTTAGAGTTTCAACTTAAAGACTAGAATTTATTTAATTATTCAAGTTTGAAGCGGTCCATGTTTTGTTGACTCTTTTTCTTTTCTTAGGAAAAACTGGCAGATAATTCCAAATCATTTGCATCTGCTCCAACAAAAAATACGTCGTCATACTGGGAATAAACCTTGCTCCTTCAGCCCCATTCTGCTTTCACAATTTTTTATGGATACCGAACAGGTAATATATGCATGTATTCCTATGTAGAGCGAGGAGACTTTTTTTAGTCCCCGCTTTCCAGGCTACAGGCACTACAAAAAGAGAAAGAAATTTTTATACCAATATCAAACAACAGAAATGGTGAGAACAGCCGATCCCAAGCAAAGTGAGAAGAGATACAGCCTCAAACTGTACTGGGGGCCTTTCTGCATTTTCCCGTCATTCATTTCACCTTTGTCGTTTGTTTCCAAAACAGTGGTTCATAAAAACAAGAACAATATTGTTGCCCAACTGTATTTCTATATACTCACATTTGAGTTGACAGAGGACAGTTCCTGTCCTGCTTCAAGTTTTTATACAGATGAGAGAAAATAGAAAACAAGGCAGATAGGAAAGTTAAAAACACGGATTTCTCCCTTTCTCCAGTGTTTCCTTCTACAGGGTAATATTTTGTTAGTGTATTTTGCAGTTTTCTCAAATTATTACATAGTTTTGCCTTTCCCATGATAATTGTCTGACACCTAAATGAATAAAAATCTTACTCTAAAAACTCATTACACAAGAAGATACCTGGAAAACGACTCCATTTTCCTGCACAAAGTAGGAAAATAAAAAACGCTTTCTTCTTCAAAAAATGCAAAAGTTCAAGGAACCATCTTTTGCATGTTGTGTTCTAAAAGGTGTTGAGCTAGTAATGTAATGGTGAAATGTGTTTCCCCACGGTTTTCACATTATTATTATCTTCGGTACATAATACAGTTTTATGTTTTCTTCGCTACAATGTATTTCCGAGTAAAGAGGAGAAATGGGATATGTATTCTGCATACTTTTCGTTATTTTAAGATGGAAAAAAATTCCGTGTAAAATTCTCGAAAGGGCCGTCACCGTTAGATGATTGTTTCAAGTTGATGAGGAAAACTCTTCACTCTTCGTCTCTTTCTACTCAGGTAAAAAGGTTAAAGGCGAGAGTACAATCGTTACACCTTCTTGTCTCTTCTCTTTCCATTTTATCACTTCAGTGTTCTTTGTACGTGTGAGTACTGATAAAACAGGGAATATTTTTTTTGGAAATACGTCCTTGGGCACCGAAAATATACCTACAGCGAATATTATGTATGCAAAATTTACGTAGGTATGTCATAAATATGGACTATTTTGTCTTGAGTGGGTTTCGCACCCATAAAAAGTAATAATAACGTTACCGTAATGCACATTATCTTATGACAATAATGCATGAAAAACTTCATTCAATTTACCATTAGTTCCATTTTTGCTAAGTAAAAGAATGAGACTTTTCATGTAGTGCGCTGTGCGCTCTCTTTCCTTTACTACCTTGTCCTCATTTTCGCCATGATATTTCAAAACAACAGCTACGAAACATGCAAGCATTTGCGAGTCAGCCTGTATTCCAGGGATTGGTGATGAATGTCTGCTTAAAGCAGGGGAGAAATGAATTTTAAGTACAGGGAAAGTGAAAGTGGTTACGTTGTCTCTTTCATATTAACTTCCTCGTTGTCACGTAGCATATTTTGTGCTCACTCTCGGGCGAGACAAGGAACATAATATTGAATAGATATTTATTATGTTTCCTTCCACTTATACACAACAATATGAGAAAAATGCAAATGGTAAAGTGTGTAAGTGTGCCTAACAATAAGAAAGAAAGAAATGGGTGAGAGACGAGAGCGTGCTAGGGCGTGACAAGACGAATTACCAACTCATTCAGAAACACTCTCCCTTTCTCTCCGCTTCTCCTTTCTTCGTTCCATTAGATTGTCGCGGAATCAAACTGTGGAGCTCTTTTTAGATGGAGAAGTTGAGTCAAGCTAATGGAATCAAGGAGCAAGAATCAGATCCTCTTAGAGGTCTTCAAAGTATTATGAAGGTTATGAAATTTGGCGACGGTGGTGGTGTGACTTAGTTTCCGCTTTTGTCTCTTCCTCTTTCATTTTTATTTTTTCACTTTCTCTCTTCCCAAAAGGCACCTCTCGCTTTGCTTGCCATTTCACTCAAACTGCCGCAACAAAGGACCTGATGCTCATCTTCTTGCTCTTTCATCTTGATGTTCACTCGTGTT
Source organism: Cyphoderus albinus (assembly GCA_021029165.1). Lineage (NCBI taxonomy): Eukaryota > Metazoa > Arthropoda > Collembola > Entomobryomorpha > Paronellidae > Cyphoderus > Cyphoderus albinus. Next base: position 7,946 of record VYYJ01000105.1, on the reverse strand, counting down.
ATTAGTTGTAGTGACGCTGTTGTTATTATTGGGCCAAAGAGTACGCGAATATGAGCATGTTCTCGATGTAGCAATTCTTGAAGTAAATTGATAGTGAAGTACACCGACATACATTTAATAGTAAGCTTAATAAAATCCTCTTCATTCGTCTGAGTAAAAGTGTGACAAGAACGACATCGCTATTCTACTAAATGGATTTCTAAGTGTCTTTCTTAAGAAAAGAAGAAAGGCGAGATGACAGACAGAGGTACAATCAAAAGGAAACCAGCCAGAAAAGAGAAATTCGGTTTTACAAAGGTGCAATGATTGCGCTTTCTCCGGAGAACGATGGATCGTCTTAATTTTATTGTCAAAAATATATAAAGTCTGAGTGGAGTAAGAGTTTGACAGAACTTGCTTAAATAAGGTGCTGTCTTTCACACTATTCCGTCTATATTGAAATAGGCGTTCCTGGAAATACTAATTTACTTCCTGTAACAGCCACAGATGAGAGGTGTTCATTATATGCAAATTGCAATAATTCTTTTGCATAACATTCTTAAATAAAATTAATATTGACAGACACATAATATTTTTGCATGTGTACAGAAGGCTGTTTAGCAAACACTTTGATGGGGGTTTAGCACACTAGCCAAAATGGACAACTCCCAGGTAGGACAAGTGCCTCTCCATACAAATTCGCACTAGAGGACAACTGGCATGATTTATGTGCAGTTTATGGCTTGAATGGTTTCACCTTATATAAAAATAAACAAAATTGTTTCATATTGCAATTTATTCTTGCGAACCGACAATGTAATACAATTTTAATATGAGCGAAAAAGATTGCGTGATATAAAATTAATTTAAATCCTACCAGTTGTAATCTTCAAATATGTTTTAGAGCGACTTGTTCAACCTGCGAGTTGTCCTCCACTACCAGTTTTTCATTATTGCGAATTGTCCACATGCAAGTTGTCCATTCTGGCAAAAGGGCGGACAGCCTTTGAAGAAGACTCTATTGATGAATAGTAATTTGACTTGGTGATTTATTCGCTAGAAGGAAATAGCACTTGGAAACGTCAGCGTTTTCCAAGCACAAAATATGACTTTGAATTAATCTGCTGTTTGTCGTATCTAGCACTGTCGCTGCAATTTTCGTAGTCCCCCATGCACTAGTGAATGACGAGAAAAATATGCACACATGTCACCATTTTCTAATGCTTTTACTTTCGCTTATCTCTTTTGGCACGGCAAGATGCGTAGAGAGTGGCAACAAATCAATGTAGTCCCCTAATAAAACAGAGTTTTTAGCACCAGGATGAAAGTATGATTAGCTATAGACTAACATTTATTTCAGTTTTATTACAGAGCCGAGCAAGGAAGCGGTTCACTTCCAGAGAACAGACTCGTTTGTGTAGACATGCTGCATGACGAACCTTTTCTCATTTCCTTTCCTTTGCACAAGCATGTTTACATTCAGCAAAAAATGCTCGCGGCGAGGACCCTGCACCGTCAGCATGTTTGATACAATCCCAAAATACTTTTGTTGCTTCGCAAGAAATAAAGAATGAAGAATGGAAAAGGTAAGTTCCACTGGGTTTTGGGTACTTTCATTCGTCTGTGAGTTGTTTAAATACAAACGTGCCCCATCAACAAAAATATTATTGACTTTTTCAACCACCGAATGTAAAAATCTCCACCAAAGTGCGATATTTGTGAGAATTTTTATCATACACAACTTTCACGTACAGTTACAATTACAGTTAAAAATAATGGCGGCTCGTGACATGCACTACTCGTGGAAAAGGAGATTCTCTGAATAAATAGGCCTGATTGGACCGAATGAAACCTTTGGAAGTCCAGAATGTTTCTTCAAAACTTTTCAACAATAGTGAAAGTAAAAGTTATATTATGACAGCCCCATCATATTAAGTTGGAGTTGGCCAACATGAAAAGGATGACAGAAAGAAGGTTGATGGAGATGATGTCAATGACGGTGAAAGCGTTGAAAAGGAAATTTTGTCGTCGTTTTATCATCATCGCCATCATCATTGATCATGCACCATTCTGTAGTAGTCCTGCTTACTTTATTCCATGAAGGGGAGTGCATTCTTGAAAACCACTACACCTACAACATACTTCCAAATCCATCAATATGCTGCCACTTTTATCCTATCCACTGTATTGATGATGATGTTATTCCATCTGGTCTTTCAGATGACCTTTTCAAATCGAAGAAATTCTGACGAACGTCTACACAGGGGAGATTTAACGGCAACAGAAAGTTTTATTCTTCGGAAAATATAAAATGGAAGTGAAAATGAAATGGCTACGTCACTCACTCACGAGCTATGAAGAAGACACTTATTTTTGTTTTTGCGAAGTTGATTTTTGCTTGATACAATGCATCTATACGCTATTAAAGTACTGGAGTAGAGAGTATGTTTTTAATGCCATGAGAGTCATGCTTACATTGCCAAACGTGTCTCAAAAATAAAGCGCCTTACAAATCAATCGTAGAACTGGCAACGGTTAGTCTGATTGTGTATACAAACTTTCGGCTCGGTTTCTTAATTCGGTTCTTCGGGTATTTCGAAATTCCATGAAACCGAACCGAAAATTGAAACACAATTATGTAAATACAACAAGAACACGTGAACAATTGTGTAGCAAAATAGTTTTGCCAGAGGAGTTTCATCCATGTTTTAGTCAAAGTCCCAATTAACCCGTGTTCTTTCGTTCAGCCTGTGCAAGGATGTGCAAGATCGGTTACATGATGCTGATACTGAAACCGAACCGTGCTGTGCTACACGATACACGATCCGAACCGAAATACGGTAAACGAAAAAATGTGTCGGTTAGTACACGCGTGTAGATTTAACAGTTATGTATTAGGATGTTCAACATTTGAAAACTACGGTAACCAATCACCGTTCCAAATTATTGGGAACATGCTTCCTGCCACTGTAATCATGTGCGATATTTCGCAAGTGGGTATTCTAGTTACAGGGGAAAAGTTGCATGAATAGACGACAAAACAGCATCAATGTTTAGTCAACTTTTTCTTTCCTTTTTACGACGCGCGCATTTTCTCGTTTACTTTAAACCATTTTTCTATGCATATATTAGAAACGAATGTTCCACTTTTCTCAACCTCGGCATGCGAAAAAGTTGACTTCTATTATAGAAAATCTCGAGTTAAAACACGCCTGCAAATTACATTCCTTTTCAATCTATTTAAAAAGAGTAGTCCCACTTCCCTTTACTTTTCCATCTTCTGTTCTACCTATGAAGAATGAGCTGATTGTGTTTCCGTATTCATCCGTTGAAAAAATAGGGCAGGCACATTAACTTTTTTGGAAAGCGTTCCTAAAATAACGAACATAGGAACGCATAAGAAGAATAAGGCTACGGTTCCACAATGTTCAGAGTTTAAAATATTTATTCAATCGATTCATGCAAAGCTTTCAAGAGATTAAGCTTTATAAAATACACTACGCAAATTTGCACAAATTTGTTACAGCTCAGTTCCGTTAATCGGAAATACACAGAGATGGTTACTAGAAATTTAAATTACGCAAAACAGTTTACTATGAAACATTGAAATACAAAGACTTTCAATATTTTTCAGTCTTGTCTCTTTATTAAGAAGACTTTCGAACCCCCACCTTCATGAGCATAGTTGCCAGTTACATATTCCATCGTCTATTTGTTTAAAATGAACTTTCTGTAAATTGCGTATGATTTCGACTGATTTCTACAATCACGTAAGCAAAACAGTGACGAACTTGGTTATTTAAATGCTTTTTATTCGCCTACTGTCGAAATATCTGTATTCATCACATTCTGTCGTAACGATAAAAATGACTAAATCTATAGATTATATAGACAGACGCGATATTGCACCAATGTCGTCCATGGGCGCCAAAACAAAGTGAGTAGCCAAAAAAATGCAGAACAAAATATACAATAGGAATCATTCCACAAGAATAAATAGTTCCACATCAGATACAAGTTTCCTGCGTCTGAACTACAATCCAAACATATAGTAATCCATTATCAAAGTTTCTCAACCAAAAAATGTTTCCCTCGTCTTTAAACCAGAAGTCTGGCTGGCCATAATCTTCCACGGAAGCATGTTTATACTACTTTTGAATTTTTACTTTCTTCTATAGTGCCCAGTAAATCTTGCCTTCTACATACTAAGGACCCGTTCATAATTTATACTATATCAAAAAGTGCATTAAGCATTATAAATACGAAAAATAGTTTCTTGGCTTGTCTGCTCGCCAGAGGTTTTTTATTTGGTGGAACACATTCGTATAGCACCGGTCAGGGAATGCTTATTGTTCGTGTACCGGACGTTCGTCTTTTTTAGCTTTAAGGTTATAGTTGGGTAAAAAAAGGGATAGTGGCGTAGTAGTAGTAGTGTACACACAGACAAAAGATATATCTAAAGAGAAAGAAAAATGTAAACATAACGACAAGAATTGCACTACACATTGTTCCGACTCTGCAGTCTACTGCTTATTTGTTTCCAAACAAGTTTTCACCACTTTACTATTTTTACATGCAGTAGTTCTAAAGCCACATCACTTTTCTTCTAGGTTGACTTTCTCTTTCCTTCTATTTGAGAAATGAAAAGCGTCTGGAAAAAATGGGAGGAAAGTCAAACACAATGTGATGATGTAAGTAGAAGTGCAATAGTAGTGTAATCATGTAGAACCTTGTTTCATACCACAGTAGTCATCATACCCTCATGAGTTCCTGAACATTTTATCCAACATTTTTTCCTGGATGTTTTTACTTTTACAAAGGTTTTCGTTTTCATTCTCCTTTTTTCATTGTAAAAATGTACATTTTTTGTTGCTCTTGTTTATAGGTATTTGTAAACGACTGGGTGGAACCAAACCTCTACATTTTTCCAAAGAAAGGAAAAACTTTCGAACAGCTATGAGTTGAATGACTACCACTGCTCTTTGATGCATTTAATACCTACGCATGTATTCAATTTGCGTTATTATTATTATGTTATCGACTTCACCAGATGCAAGTCATCTAAACGCAGAATCTGATATCGGAAAAACCTGGACAGAGAATGACTGCGCAACCTAATTCCAATGAGTGATTTGTGTGCGAATAAGATTTACGTTGTCATAATAAGTTTCTGGAGATAAATGTGTGAAACATTTTTACTTTGGTCAATTTTTTTCTTCAAAATCAGTTCGGTGAGGTGAGAAGGAAGTTTGAAGAATCCAACACATAAATTCTTTGTGTTGAAATTAGCAAAGAAATGTGGCACATTTTGTTTATTCTTCCCAGGCTTTTCTCTCGGAATTTGATTCTAGGTTTTTGGAAAGAAAGATTTCAACCTAACAAAGATCGCACTCAATTCTATTGAGACTTAACAGGAACAACACAGTACATCACAGAATACCGCGTGCTGAGCTCCTTGGCGTTATAATTTCTTGTCTTTTTCACACTGAAACAAACAATTATCCGGTCAAGTGCGTCCAATAACTGCGTAGCCAATCGTTTCCTTCCGCCTCTGCTTCCAAGTAGACATATATTTCATTGTGTTTGTAGAGAGGGGAATCGAATGAAAGTACTGCGTCTCTTTTTTGCATTGTTAGAAGTAAAGGAAACTAATGACTGAGGAAAGGCAATGTGGTAAAAATAAATTGTAAATAATATTTAGTGTATCACTCGACAGGGCAATGTGTACACGTGCATGTGTGTATATCATTATTATTTTATTTTTACTATATCATTCCTACCATTATCCGAAAGAATTCACAAAGTCAGCACGCAGGCACATTCGTTCTCAGTCAACCGTCGACAAAGTGCAGGCAATTAAAAAACAACTTCAAAATTTATTCCGAATGAATCGTATGAAAAAGATAGAATACGTATCTGGATTACACGGGTAAATCGGCATAAAATGTCACTGGGAACTTTACTATTTGTAGCCATCAAGCAGCATTTTTATTTATAGGAAGAAGAAATATCAAAGTTATTACTGGAAAAGTGGAAAACTAACAATGCGTGTTTCAGAAGTGTAACACCCAGATTGAAATAAAATTGGTGTAAATATAAATGTAATTTTACGCGCAGAATACGATGTTCGTCATCAACGTTTCCAATTCTCAAATTCTACGTGGTAATCATCATGAACAAAAACGGGAAAATATAACTCATGGTTTATAAAAATCAATTAAAAGTCAAGTTATAATGTTATTACAAATTCATAGTCAAGTCAAATCACACTACCGATTTATTTTACCCATACTACGCTCTTTCTTATTTAGTTAATTATAAAATAATTGTTCGTAAACGAAATTTGATGACACATATCGTATTCTACTCGTCAAATCACATAAAATATATTTACACCCACTTTTATTTCAATCCTGGAATCTCCATTGTAAATATTGAGCAGAAAAGTGTACGAGAGAGGAAAATTCTATTCAAATGTCTTTATAAAAGCCCTTTCAATGTTTAGTCTTTGTATATACAATTTTGGGGCAACTGATAGCAACGTAAACGATCAAGTGCAAATATGTGTAAAATAAAACAGATCTTGGTTTGCTTCACTAACAGTTTTATATGGTATCATTGGCATCTCTCGTCATTTCTTTTGCTTTGAATTCTTCTCCGTTTTGCCAGAAATAAGTTGTTATTTTTACAAATGGTGCGAATTGGTTAGTACGCCATAACAGTGTTTCAGTAGACTAAACTGTGCTGCAAAACCAGCACATTAACTCATATTTAATAAACCAAAACATATATATATGGAACAATGTATTTACTCTGAAACATTTACAATCGTTATGAACAGACTTAATTGTTTTCATTTCCGAGAAAAAGACGTGTTTTCAATGTTTATGAAGTGTGTGTGTGTTTTCAAGAATTTTTACATCAGTCCTACAGTATGTAACATTAATAGTAAGTGAAATAAGATGGCAGAAGATATTAGTTGTCACTTGCAGCAGAAGAATGACTTAGCTTTTTTGCCTCGAATCTTTGCTCGTTTTATTCATAAATTCTTCCAAGCAATAGCATGAAAAACTTTTGTATCTGAATAAAGCAACAAAGCATCCGTCGATTCACTTTAGAGTCATCGTTTTGATCACAGAAAAAATAGAATTATCATGCTGGCTTCGCTCATAACAAGCATCCAGTGTTCAGTGTTTCAGTTGAGAAATACACATTACCCCAAGGTGAACAACAAGGCATTGAAGAGAGAAGAGAAAAGAAGCGTACCGACTAGTCAACCGACCGCCCAAAAAAATATCCAAAAGAGTCCGCGTTCAGTTTCCTCAACCTGAGTTTCTCTTCGTTTCCTTTTCTTCTTTCTGCATTATACGAAAGTAATTTCCTCTTTTTTATTCAACTGCAAAAAGCTTGAAAGCACGTCCGCCTGCTGTGTTTTGCTACACAGAAAGTGAATGTGGTTTCTTTTCATTTATCATCTTCATACACACACAGATGCAAAGTGTACATTATAGGACTGCATTCTCTCCCTCCGAAACTTCTTCCTCCTTCTTATATCCTTAAAAGGCTCAGAGAAAGTCTGGCGAAGAGAAAGGAAAGACAAGTTAAGGAAGGGGAACTGCAAACTCCCTATATGCACCCTGGACTTTTGCATACAATAATCTGGTAACAAAGAAAGTAAGAAAAAGAGAAACAAAAGAAGGGACGTTACGAGGAGAACGACGACAACTGACGACCACTTCTGACTTAAAGTAACTTTTTCTCAGGGATACACAACACTCTATGATGATCTTTTTTCTGCATTAATATTGTTCTCCATTGTAGCTACTCTATAATATTCTAGCTAGCTGGCACACCAAATTTCACACTCACGAGGAAGGTTACCCTTCGAGGAAGCTCAGAATGAGTCCAAATTTTGCACACAAGTTCATCCTTACTAGGTAACGTTAAAAACCTATTCCTAGCTCACA